>SKCR01034740.1:0-184385 GCA_019454045.1 Zanthoxylum bungeanum
AGATTAGAATTTTTGATATTAATATTGTGTTTGCGGTTGTCTACATAGTATTTTGGATTTGATCTCTAAATACATAGACAACTTAATAGCTATAACACAATATTGATATCGCATCTGAGTAGGGATGGTAAAATCCGGATCCAGACCCGGGTCCGGATCCGCAAGGAATTTATTCACCCCAGGTCAGGTTCCGGACCCGGGTAAATATATCCGGGTCTGGACCCGGGTCTACCCGGTCCGGATCCGGATACCCGGTTCACTATTTTTTTAATTTTTTTTAAAATTTTTAATTATATTATTTTATATTTATATTTGGATTTTGTCAATTTAATAAATTTTATTTCAATTCTTTTATATTTTTTAATTATATTTAATTATATTTTTTTATATATATATGCATATTATTTTATATTTTTCATTATATTTGTATTTTTTTTTATATTTTTATTTTTTTTCCGGACCCGGGTCTATCTTGGCCAGACCCATGCGAACCCGGGTCCGGATCCGGATACACCCGGGTCCAAATTTTAAAGACCCGGACCCGATCATCCGGATCCATGTAGATCCGGGTCGGGTCCGGGTTTAGTTGCCATCTCTACATCTGAGTCATATTGATGTAGAACTTGGGTTCTACAAAATATGAATGATGATGGTTAAGGGAAACGATTGGGTTTGTTGGACAAACTCCATTTATTATTGTGGGTTTACTTGTTGTTGCCACCTTTTGAGTGCTAGGTGAGCTCTTGAGGGCCATGAGTATGTGATACACATTTAGATGTGTATATGATATCGTGGATTGGCACTAGAGAAAATGAGAGAAATTGTTAGGGTTGGTGCTCGGAGTGCCAATCCGGATCGTATTTATGTCATATTCATGAATACGAACAATTCATTTTCCCATAATATTATTTATTTAATGGTAGCACCTCTTGTCTTTTATATATATATTCGATCTAATTACGATTAGATATCCAATTATGATTAGATTGAAACTAAATCTGATTTAGTGATACGTGTATATTAGACAAAGACCTTAGGATTTACAATGTAGTGCGCAGTTACAACGTAGTTTGTAATTGACATTGGGAAGTGTCATTATAAGTTGTATATCCTTAAATAAAGTTTCTGGTCAAGATTTACTAACACATGTCGGTTAGTAAAATCCCCTAAGACCAGTATATGTCGTATATCGTGACTTGGTCTGATTGTTTATCCCAATGAACCATGAGTCTGGGAGACTCGTATAGACATGTAGGTGTTTATTTGATAAACATTGAACGACTCACTGAAGATTTCATAATAGATGGTACATCAACGTCAATAGGAATATTCTCGAGTTGAGCGAGCATAATGGTCCTTCGACTTGAGATACCATAATGGATATATGAGTTATCCTCCACAGTTTGATGGCAGTCATGTCACTGATCTATTTAGATCAGACCTCCGCCTGTTCGTTAGGTGTGGACTGATGTTCATGATATCCAGTGCGTATCAAGATAAAATCTTTCTGTCCTGTGTATAGGGCATAGGTATCCTACACGTGTTTGTGATCTAGTAAATCCGTGACCATGGTATAACTTCGGAAGCGAGTTCCGAGTGTTATTTAAAGATCATAAATTTGAAAGTCGATTATATTATACCATAAGGAATTGACATTCTTATCTATATCCCAGGTATAATATGGATAGCCTGTGACGGAGGAATTATACGTATGCAATGACCTCGACTTGCATAGTTTAGCGAGATTATCCATGGTCGTCATAATTCATGAGTGGGTGAATTATAGACACAAAATTGGATTCTGTGACGGATAAACCTAAACTTAGAGAGTCCCACAATATGAAGTGTACTCGTTGAGCACTTGGGCAACGCGTTATGAATAATACAGATTATTCATAATACTTCATCGAATTAAATGAGTTAATTCGAATCATTTAATCGGTTAAACGAAAAATACATGCATTAGGGGATTTTGGTCAATTAATAATTAAAGTGTATTTGTATTTGATACAAATTAATTAATTGTCAAATGAGACTTTGACACATGCCATTAATATATGTATTTGTTATTTAATGTAAATAAAAATACATATATAATAATAATTATATTAATTAATTATTTAGATATTTAAATGTTAAATATTTAAATAATTAATGATATCTATATTTCATAAATGTTATGTTATATGGCTAATTATTATTGGTTACATGTGGCAAAGCTTTTAAAGTTGAAGAATACAAATTGATTTTGTCAACTTAAAAGCTTTAATAATTTAATTTCATTAAATTAATTAAATTGACCAAATTACCCCTCAAATTCCATCCCTACCCTAGTATTTAAAGTGAGAAAATTTTGTTTTCTCATTTAAGAACCTCCATGGCCAAAAACCTCATTGAACAAAAAAACTCTCAAATTTGTTTAAAGAAACCAAGAAGAAAGTGAAGAAAATCAAGAAAAAGCTTAAGGAAAGTTTAAGGTTAAGAGGTAATCTTTAATATTCTTAAGTTTAGAAAATTAGCTTCTTGTTCTTGAGTTACTAGAATAGTTCTAGGGTTCTTTACTTCTTAAAAATTGGGGCTTTTTGATTTAGTGGATGGATTTGGAGGCTTATTGCATGTGTGAAGTTGAATTGAATGATATTATTGTAATATTAGTTCAATTTGATCATTTGATGATATGTTGCCATTCTAGAGTGTTATTACCACTCTTATAATGCCTAGAATTGTTCCTGGGTACTTCATTTGTGGTGGCTTGGATTGGTGTAAAGATTAATATGATTAATGTTGAGAAAATTGGATTTAAAGCATGAAAAATGACAATTTTTGTTTCTCGATCAAATCTGAAAAAATTGCACTTATGGTGATGAAAAATATGTCATATAAATATATTGGATGTGTTTTGGGCATTGGAACAATTGCCGGAAATTGTTTCGGAGTTGAAATATACGAAAACGGCGAAAAACGGCATTACCAGGTGAGTTTTGGGCTTATCGGGTGTCCGCTGTCCAAACAGTGAATTGATCATAGTTTGGGCAGCCCATGAACTGCCCAAGCACTATTGGGGCTGACCTGGGCAGCCATTGTATGTGTTGGTTGGTCGGTTCAGACAAAAACGCATTTTATGCCATTTTACGGAAAAACGTTTTTCGTAAAAGTTTTGCGATGTTTCTTAATTATTTATGTCATTCTTTGATATCGAATAAATATGTTTAGGTGAAATATGAATAAATTATTCATATTAGATATTGAATAATTTATTCGGTAAATTTAAAAAATTTGAAAATTACGATTTCGCCTGAACCGCGCTTCCGCAAGCGCCCGCTACAAAACCCCAAAAAATTTTAGGTCTTCTCAGACCAGGATAATGTTCATGTTACTTTTTCATTTAACGTAATTTTCTCTAGTAACTTTGTCATTAGCAAGTAAGGAAATGATTTGAGAAAACGTGACTGAAATTTAATAAATAAACATGAATCAAAATTCATTCATCCATATTAAATTCATCATAAGTATTTTGGCATAAAATTAAACATGATGCATGGACCATGTAAAATGAATTTGAAACCTAAAAATAATTATTATGCCACGGAAACCTAACATTCCATAAATAAGTACCGCCATAGGATAGGTCAATTATTTTCATGTTAGATTCAGAAAACCTCAATTGATTAATATATTTGGGAATAACTCTTATTCTTATATTAATCAATCACCGTTTGATTTGATCAAGGAATATTGATTAACAATCAATGATTCTTTGTGAGTGTAACTCGTTGTTTCGGAACTCTTGGATTTCATTAGTGAAGCGTCGATGTAGGATAGGTCAAATCACTAAATACATATAGAATTCCTATTCGCTCGAAATTCGATCTTGATATTGATCCAAAATAGATAAAATCTATAGGGGGACGTAAACAAAGTCGTCTCGAGGTGCCTTTTGAATCTCACGTTATCAAACTAACAACGAAGATCGCGAGATATATTGTCATATATCTCTCTCCTGCTCACTATTTTGTAGTTTAAGATTTTTATTACACTAATATCTAATTTGTTTAGATTATTTGCGGCTAAAAACATAGCACAATTAATAATAGTGGATTATTAGAGATATCTCTAAATTCTAACACTTAAAATTTTGTTCACTAATTTTATTAGTCTAAACTATATAACTTAATTAAACAATTTAATTAAGTGTTACTTTTATTGAGCTATTTCAATTTTAACTCTTAAAATTTTTAGTTCACTATTTATGTTTAAAAATTAAATTTAGATTTATGGAATTATTAAATTAAACTATTTAATTAGATATAGATTACATATGTTATTTTTCTTTGGTACGTGGAGTTGTATTCTGAATGCAGACCACACTACCGCCCATTCGGAATCGGCTATATAATTTATGTCTGGGTTTTCATCATATATACAAAAATAAATAATTAGTCTTCTATTAATTTTTTTTTTTTGCTGAATTACCAAAATTTAAACTATTTAATTTATTTGCATGTTATTAATATAAATTTAAACTGTTTAAATTTATATAACTTTTATGCTTAATCTAAATTTAAACTATTTAAATTTATATAACTTTTATGCTTTGACTAATTAAACATGCATATAATGTCATGACATGTTATAATGCAAGAGTGGGCATCATATGCTATATGACATATTATTCAAACAATATGAATTAAAAAATACATACAATAAAACTAATGCATAGATCAGGCTCTTATTAGTTCATAAAATAGCCAATGCATTCATTGGTCTTCAAATCTTGCTCCATGGAATGGCTTGCATAATTTACTCATTTGAGTAGTAACTTTCGTAATATATGATTATGATGCTTCAGGTAGTCGTGTACTCGCTACGAACCACATTAGCACTTTGGTTCGTAAGTCATGCAATTGTGAGGTCATTACCTCCAAACGACGCTGTCGAACTCACCACGCCTATGCTTACCATATCTTCCCACAATCGCGATCCACACATATACCAGATATTGCTCAATTATCACTCAACTCATTGTTTTTATTGATGATGGCAATGGTACTAAAATTTACAAAGAATTCGACAACTAGTCAAAGTTTAAATATATGAAAGATATTTACAACAATTGTAAAATTATCTTATAGCCTTACATCTCCCAAATAAATAAAATAAAAATAAGAGTCAAAAAAATTTACGACCAATGAATTATTCATAATAAATAAACATTCATCACATGAATTTATTTTATCCCAAAAAATTATTTATTTTATTTTATGCCCACTCTTATGATATTTAAAAATTTTATTTTTTATGCATCTCATATATAAAAAATAAATAAACCATAATTATCACATAATTAAAAATTTAAAGAGAATTTTGGAATACTTTTCAACCTACTTTCGATGCCAATTATAGGAGTCGATCTCGCGAACTCTTTACGAAATGCTCTTTGCATAGAAAAATTTCACCTAGGTCTTGAGATCGGACTTGAAAAATGTTTCTTTCTCTCATTTTCTGCTATGGCCAAACTGGACACTCCCTTTGCAAAGTCAAATTTTGCTTATGATATGTTGTGACTTTTTGGCTTCCAAAAGCGATGCATGAAAGTTTGGTTCTTTTCAAAACTTACGCAAGTCACATGCATGCTTTTCTTAGCAATTGCACTAACACCCACTGTCACACCCTATTATATCCGGACATGACCAGCAGGAGACGACATAACCACCTCCTAAGTCAAAGACATGCAAATACAGGACTTGTAATGCAGAATAAGACATATTTTAATACTTGTAAATAGACGTACACAACCTGTTCATATTCTTGTATCAATCATCAATTCTGAATTACACATCAAAATCATATATGCATTTTAATCACATGTATCAGTCCATTTTATATAAAATTTCATATTCATATCATATCTACATGCGTCAAAATGTTTCTACTAACTTCATTACACGGCCCCATGGCCTACAACATAAACACAAATATGTAGACCCATGACATATCTACTATATGATTATAGTTGGCGTCCATCTCCTCCAATCTGAGCATATGTCGATAGAAAGTCCTTAGGTGACCTGTATCCAAAGTTAAAACTTTGGGGGTAGATCGTTTGAACGACCTGGTAAATGGATACTATGATAACAAAATCAAGTAAAACTTATTATGGAAAACTTATCAGAATCTGAAACCAAAACCAAAATCTCATATCATACTTTTCGAATAATCTCATAAAAAACAATAGCCGACTATTGCCCGAGTCGCGTGTAAAGACCGGACAATGTCCGAACAAGATCACATCGATAGAGGGTATTGGGCAGTCATTTTCTGATGGTCAGGACCCTAGAATAAGCGCCACATGAGGTTAAAAATAATAAAAAGGTCAAACAAGCACTATGGCCAATCACACATCAGATCACATATAATCAAAAATCAGAGTTATCTGAATCATTTACTTTCAAAACACATTATAATCATATAATCAAAATATCGAAAAACATATAAAAGTAAATGTATAAAAAATATCAATAAAACATAAAGCATAAAACAAAGTATCCACTCACTGAATGAAGGTGCCCGCCTACTACTTGAGGAACCTCATGGTACGAAGCATAAGATCCTGTGTGTTATCTACAAAGCATAATTTTTCAAGAATGATTAGTAACCGAGGATGCTTGATATCCTAATTCAATACATGAATGAAACATGAATACATTCACGCGAGAACGTGAAGTTCTTAGGTTTATTTATCTAAAGCAAGCTACAAGCTCTGAAACTAATCATGTTATTTTCTAAAGCAGCCAACCAGTGCCTTAACATAACTAAACTTATCGGTAGGTCCGAACATCGTGAAAATTCCAAACTTTAAAAATACAAATCACTAACACTTGCCATAACCTCGCATCATTATTACCCATACTACTCACAGTCCAGATTCTTAGACAATACACTATCATGGAGTGTTAACAAACTCACAACAATCACACTAACCATATTCAGCCATAATACATACATATTCATTAATGCACTCCCAACATCGATTCAAGGCACTAAACACATTACTTAAATAACCAATAAAAATACACTTTACTCCTTCAAACTATCCAAGTTCAACCATTGACAAAGACCTGACAAAACTAAAAACTTTGGTACTTGGAGTTTATTAAATCATCATCCAAAACAAAACAAAAAAAAAAAAAATCAACCATGAACCATAGCCCCTCACTATTCGGCCAAGAGTCCTCTAAAAGTGGTAGTCTATCAACATAAAATAATAACCTCCACTCAAAAAATAATTTACATGATTTCTATCATCGCATTCACAACCAAATCGACCTTAGACTTATCTATATTACTAACACCTCCATTTCTTCTTGACTATACACGGCCATAGGCCCCTAATTACATTACAAGTTACATTTCAACACCACAACCAACCCACACCCTAGATACGAGTTAGCATGAATATATCGTTACCAAAAATTAACACTCAACATGTCTTATTTTTCAACCAAACCAATCGACCATGACCATTCCATAAGTATATTTGTACTACATTTACCAACAACACACTTAATCCATCAATTATCCAAAACAGAAACTCATGCTAGTAACCTTACTAAAAAGAAATAATTCCAAGCCTTGCTCTTAACCATCCATTCGGCCATTCATCCAAGTCATCACCAAGTTTGGCAAGTCAAATACAATAATACTTGGTATTCTAAAATTCAACGCACCAAATGACAAAAATTTAAGCTTCCATTGCCCTCTAATATTCGGTCATGATGACCTATTTTTTTTGGCTTAAAACAAATCAAACAACCAAATGCCCAACTCATGTCATAAGTTTCCTATAGGCCTAAATAAACCCTCTGATCAACTTATTCATGCAAAATGAGTCACTCTAATGCTATGAGTTCCATAGACTCGAAAATGAGGGAGAGATTTTCGTGCATGGTTTTTTTTGAAATTAATAGGAAAGGAGAGATAGAGACTTACCGAGCTTGAAGTTTGCTTGAGAAAGCAACAAATTCCAACCTTGAATCATGCCTTGATCATGGATTATGAAGCAAAGAAGTGGCATTTCTTCATCTAGAAAAATCGTGGGTTGAAAGTTGAAGAATAGTGAATAGTGGCCGTTTTATAATAAGGGAAAGATTCTTATTGAATAAAATAATAATTGTTGATTTGTCACTTGTTAAATAAAGGGTAAATTCGTAATAGTATAGAGTTCTCAGGAAAACATGCGATCTTGACTTCGTTATGGTCTATATTTAGAAAAATATTTAACATAAAAGTTGTAGATCTCGGTCTAAGATTTTCGGCCATATAAAGATCACTAAAATCAGACAATGGTAGCCCAAGTTATGGCCAAAGTACCAAAAGTTGTTTGGTACTCGACAGAAAAATAATTGCGTATCGGAACTGCAAATGATTTGCCGGATATCCGAAAAATAATTCCATGAGTAAATTCGCACTCTTGCACGATTTTATATCATATATTATGTCAAATTTGATAATATGGTTATCTAAATTTACGCCGGAATTACGGATGTTACATTCTCCCCCTTAAAATAAGATTGGTTCTGAATCCCATCTAAGTTTAGATTTTCTCTATCAGCCTTGTTCTGAAACTCATAGAGTTCAACTGCTTCAAAGTGCTGTTAGATTTCTATGTTGCCTCTTGATCTTAGATACCACTCACTTATGCTGATATAACATCCTTGGTCCGTATATTTTTATCTTATTCTGCAACTCTGTACCATAAAAGCTTCGTGACACGTTAATTCCTGACTGACTACAATAATGATCGCCAAGCTGGTAGTTTTACGTACGAGAAAACATAACTTACACTAGGGATTCCTTTCCAATATAATCTAATAACTATATATGGAACTGAGAGCTTTAGGCTCACGGGAGTCTGTAAAACGTGATATGAAAAACTGTAACGTGAGCTAAAACGTGATCCAACTGTAATATGAAAATCCTTACTGGATTTTGAACCAAAGTTGATTCATGGACTGCGAACTAATTCGTAAACTGAATATATAAACGTGAACTGGATTAAGGCTAAATTCAGAATAGTGAATTGGGTCATGTCCAAATACGTAAATAACTTGAGAGAATCTAGACATTCCTATAGGTCTTGGATCAAGACTATCTTATTACTTGTATGACCGTTGCTGAGCTTCACTACTGTTATAGCCTAGGGCACTAACCCTTATCGTGACTCTCAAAGTCTAAGACACAGTTTAAATACGTCTTTTTAAATCTGAAAAGCATTTTCCCTCGTGACCAAAGGCTAAGCCTGAAAACTACATGGAACTTTAACTGCGTATCTGATACATGTTGATCTGACTTGTCAAAGCTTTAAAGTGAACGGTGAGACTCCACTACAAGTGATAAAGTGAAGAATACTTGCTGAGACCATACTGCATAATTTTGAATATACCGAACTGTAGTAGTCGCAGACTTGACTGGAAGAAGTACTATAGATAAGAGATCCTGTTAATTGTGCTCCGGATGGAACCCTGACTCATTTTTTTCCTGGCATAACCACTACAAAAGCTGTGGCTTTCTATTCTGATCCCAATTCAAAATATCCAAACTGTGACGCATTTAGTGTTTCTCCGATGCTTTACTATAATTCCGGTTCTCGTAATCTCTAGCATACCATGCCCTTACTCCTGTCATTTCCCATTCAAATATAATATTGTTGGAGTTTGTGCTTAGAGTGCCAATCCGAATAATGTATTGTATAATTTATTATTTATTAATAAAATAACTACATTTTCATTTCATACCTTATTAATGGTATTGTCATTATGCATATTAGATTGATGTATAAATATGCTAAGAATGACATCAATCTTAGAACAGTCTTGTAATAATACTAGACACTAGGCCGACATTGGGATAAATATTAATGTTGTAAACTATTCTTAAAGTAAATATTCCTAGTCGTTGGTTTTGGAATACGGTCGAATTCCTATAACCTAGAAGACTAGCACGTGTCGTATATTGGAATTGGAGTTCCAATGATTTAAACCTGATGTACCATGAGCTTTGGAAGCTTGTATTGACGTGTGGGTATTGGTAAGACCAAATACTGAATGACTCATAGATGATTCTTAACAGTTGGAAGTACACACCACCGTCAATAGGATATCATTGATTCCTAATAGTTAGCATCTGCGATCCTTCGACTATAGGATATCATTGATTTTATGTGAGATCCTCCACACTTTGATGACATGTATGTCAGAAACCTTTCATGGTTTGGCCTCTAGATGTTCATTGGGTGTGGACTGATGCACTCGTTAATCAAGTGCGAATCAAGATAGAATTTGTCGGCCCGTATGTGTACCATAAATGGGTTTATGTATCCATGTAAGTAAGTCACGATTCTTAAAATTTCGCCAAAGTTGATCACCAGGGGTTGTAACATTCCCATTTCGAAGATGCTACCGGCAGGGAATAGGCCGTATTATCCCCCTGAGCCCCCGAGTTATCGACTGCATACATCACTACTAACTTATTTCAAATATTTAGACTTATGCATAAGGACCTTTGCCTGATTCAATAACATGAATTGAAATTAAACTCATAACTGTGTACTCATTATCACTCATCTATACAACTTTGTTCTTGAACATATTTAATACATCACAAAAATTCATGTAATACTAGTATATGCATGCGACTTTGCTATGACTCTAACTACACTGGACTTCTGTACGTAACCCAGTAGACTCAACACCCTAGTGACTGCTATCAGTATCCATCCTCCCGAGCTCGTCCTTCGGGTGAACGTGCAAAATAAAAACACTGGGAGTGATGGGGGTTAGATCGTTTGAATGACCTAGTGAGTGGACAGTTTTAAAAATGAAACTGAAATACTTTGCAAAACATTTATTTTACAGGAAACAAAATCATCTCAAGGAAAATGGACCTCTTCTGGAAACTTTTTATTTTCTGGAAATCAAATGTCTTTCTATGAAACTTTCTAGAAACCTTTCTTTTTGTAAAACTCTAAATTTCTTATAAAACTGTTTCTCGTAAAAGCTCTTTTATAAAATCATCATTATGAAAATCTTGTCTCTGAGTATCTATAGAAAACCTGACGCATGAGGGCGTTACGTATCGCCATCCCTCATACGCCTAAACTAGTGGTCTTGGCGCGTTACATATCACCGTCCCCAAGCCACTTAACTGGAGCCAGGTGTGAAAATCCATGACATTGGGGCGTTACGTATCGTCATCCCCCTATGCATGCCACTATCCTGTCCCTGAATCTAGGGTCTAGGGGCGTTACATACCGCCGTCCCCTAGCCCTGAAATTTGGTGGTCTTGGGGCGTTACGTATCGACGTCCCCCAAACCACTGAAACTAGGATCTAGGGACGTTACATATCGCCGTCTCCCTAGTCCTGCTCAACATGTGCAAATGTTTAATCCATCAATTCTAGTAACCATCAATTCCACATCTGTACCAAGTCATAACTAAGGTGGGTTTTTCCCCATGCCTCCAAAAATCACAAAGTCATACTTTTTGAAATCATTTCTTTCTAAAATATTTCTCAATCATGAAATATCTGCAAATCATTTTGGCTAACGCCATATATGATGAAAAGTAAGTCTTATATCAAAATAACTTAAATGAAATCAGTTTGAGAAAATGGTCCACTCACAGATTTGAAATTCGGCTTGCATAATTTCCCTTCGTCGAAGAAGATCGTGGTTCCTGCTGTAAATCTATGATTGATAAACTTAATTAGAATATAATCGTTGATTATATTTCGGAATTAGGCTAAATTTCTCAGTTCAAGTAGTTGTTATTACTACATGGTATATCATGTTTGTGCAATGTTGTAACGTATAAATATGCGATGATATGAAACTTTTAAGGTGGTCTCTAACATCTTAAGTTGGGATTAAAATGAAATGAAATTATTTCTATCATGCGTCGCGACGCCAAGTCTTGCACGTCGCGACGCTCATATCAGCAGAACAAGGCAGAGAGCATATCCAGTTTCATGTCGCGACATCAGGGGTTGAGCGTCGAGACGTTGCTCTTGCGTCGTGACTCTCTACTCGAGTGTCGCGGCTCCCTCGCTTCCAGACCTAAAACATAGAGCGTTCACATGCTCGGCGTCGCGATGCCAGCCCTGACGCATCGCGATGCTACCCTATTTTCAGAGCCAAAAATAAATTCTCTATGTCACTGCCCAAGACAATTCCAACACCCTCATCTACACTTCAAAATGTTAGAACATCATTCATTACAAACTATATTTCCCCCAACACATCCAAATACAATTGGCCAAGAGTTTATTTTGCCACATTTGAACTTTCCATCACGACCAAACCAAATTAATATCTTAACATCAATTAAATACTTGAACTAATATCATTCAACATCAATTGAAACAAACATAACCCCCCCATTTTTAACTAGGTGAGAATTCGGTCAGCCCCTCTAGCTTTGGAGAAATTGGGCATTTGACAAACAAACTTAATACATGTCATTATCAACATGAAAGTACATGATTACACATGCTATCCACTTATCTCAAACTCAAGTGCTCAAAGTTGGAAACTAGGGTTCATAGGAATTTCAAAAATAAGATCAACAATACCTATGCAAACCTAAATTTAAAGACAAAATGATTATAAGAACTCACAAACTTGGAATGAAGCTTGAGATTATCATTTCCATCTTCAAAATGGCATTGGAAAATAGATGAAAATTGAGAGTCCTTAAGCCATTTACGTTTTTTTGGAGATTACGAGAGATGAATGAATAGTTCCCATATTTATAGGGAAATGAATGATTTTTGTGTAATGAAATGAGTGGCTTGGGTGATGCCACATCACCCATTCTAGTTTATTCTTGAAATTTACTGTAGCAGTCATGTTAATCTCGATTTTTAACTTATTTCTGATTTGAATTTGGAAAAAATATCCAGCTTCAAATTTATAGGTCTCGGTTTTAGCTTTCCGACGATATGAAATTCTAAAAATCAGAGATCGTATGAAAAAGTTACGGCTCAAATACTAAGAGTTGTCTGGATTGAATCTTAAACTAAATTTTGTATCGTAACTGTGAAGAAATTATCGAATACCCGAAAAGTAATTTCGTGAGCACGTACATGCTTTAACATGATTTATATCATGTATCTTACCTTCCATAACATAATAGTCGTCGAGATCACCGGGTCTTACAAATTATCCCCCCTTTAAATAGGATTCGTCCTCGAATCCCCTTCTAATGTCTAACTTTTGGGTCCGTCTTGATTCTTGTATCTCGATGTCTTTGCTACACTTATTTTCCTTAACTTGTTTTCTACTTTTCTATTCGATAACTCAATATTATAACTCATGAGGATCTCTTCTCTTGGTACGCTCTATGTCGACATGAGATATGCGCCTCAGAAACTTGATGGTGTATTCTATGCTTTCTAAGCAGAACTCGGATAGCCTACGATAGAGGGATTGTTAAACATATATGATGACCTCGACTTGTATATTTCAGAAATATCGTTTGTGTTCTTCGCGAATTCGAAGGTGGCCGAATTGCATACATAATAATTAGGCTTATATAACGAACATGTCTGAACTTAGAGAGTCCCAATATGAAGTGTACTCGTTGATCACTTGGGTAGCCGATTATTTTTTATAAAAGATAATATTCGATATTATAATTATCAACTAAGATAATCAAATCTTATTGGATAACATTGATTATTTACTTTGACCTAATTAGATTAATTGGATTAATCAATATTTACACAAGGGCTTTGTCATAATTTCATAATTATCTATGCCATTTGAGGTTATTATGGTAATTACAAGTATGTAATTATATGTGTTTTTGGCTTGATTTAATTGGATTAAATCAAAGTAGCAAATACTGAACTAATCCATTTCCTAATCTTTGTCTTGATTTAATTGGATTAAATCAAAGTGGTAGACAAAGGTGATTAGTCACACCCAATTATATATATTTGGAAAAATTAGATTAAGCCCACATAAAATTTGATTAGAACTTTTATTAATTAAAAATTACCTAAGTTTTGCTATAAATAGCAAGCTTTATGAAGGTTTTAATTAAGCATAAGAAAGTTAAATACAATCAATTCTTGGAGAAATTAGCCTAAGTTAGAGAAGTGTTTAGAGAAATTTTTTGAGGTCTCTACAACATTTCATATAGGAGAAATCAAGAATGGATCTTGGAGTGAAGCTTTCTAGCATGGGAGAGTCAAGCTTGCAAACTTTGGAAGTTCTCTAACCATTTCAATAAAGAGAACGAGATTGGATCTTTGCATCAAGCTTACTAGGTAAGTTTGAACTTCTCTTAAGCTATGTTCTTCATTAGTGAGTTTTATTAGTGAGACATATAGTGAGGAATTTGTATTGGATGCATGATTACATAACTTACAGTTGAAAAAAGGCTAATAAATTATGTTAGGATGCTTTGGAAGTATAAACACAATATGCTTGTTAATTAAGTCAAATATGTTCATATTGAACATAGAACAATTAATAAGAGTTTGAAACTCTAGATTAAAGCTTAGAGCTATCTATACCATTCTAGAATCACTTGACTACCTTTTGGTGAACTATAATTGTTCATGAGACATTTCATAGTGGGATTCTAAATTGGTTTGTGTTTTGATTCAAATAAATACATATATGTATTTAGAATACATGTATGTGAGTTGTATAACATGTGGTGTGGTTGGTTTTGATGTTAAAATTGATTTTAAGGTGTATTTAAATGATAGGAGAATATTGGAAGTGTTTATGATTGATTTGAAAGTTGAAATTGTTCACTGTCTAGGGGAGTGTCACGACACTGACCTTCCAGCGTTGCGATACTGAGCATTATATCTAGGAGCGTCGTGACTCCCCTCTTCCGCGTCGCGATCCCGAGACGTTCAGCTCTCACAGTTGCTTTTGCACTTTGGAGCGTCTCGACTCCCAAGGCTTCGCGTCGTGACTCCGAGGGTTGATTAACACTAAAACTTCATTTTCTCCGTTCTGAAGTTTCCGGACTCCGATTTGGTCCTCGTTTTTTCCTGCAGACTCGTATCGAAATGTAGTTTTCAATAAAATATTTTAAAATACATCTATCCCTGATATATTTGGGTTAGACCCACTTCTGTTGTGTTAGGCACCGATTCGACCCTAGGGGTTCCACTGCTGCCCCAATAAATACACCTTGTCATATCGGGGTAAATTGCAAAAATAAGTCCATGAGCTGGGTTCAATAACTTCTCCTGTAGGTCTGAGACTTGTGGAAGACACTATATCCTGAACCCGAGGTGTCTATTGGCATAAGTCTTGTAAGTACGGCCATACTATTCTTACTTTTACAGTATTTTGAGCGAAAGGTTCAACTCTCGATCCTCTTAAGTCTCATCCCATAATCAACAATCTGTTTCGCATGTGAGTAGTTATTACTATCAAATCTGATAGATGGAATTCATACTCTACCATTTCTGTACACATGCTTCTGCCTGTCTGATATTCTGTGTTTGGCCATCCCGGGGATAGTCTGCCCGTGAGTTTCTCATTGTAAACATCGTTGACCTCATTAATATTCTCTGGGTAACTATGGGTAAGGTAGTGATATTCTACCAACAGTTCTACTAAAGCCCTTATTGTGAGTGTTGACGGTGGATTTTGGTCTCAGGGAAATATGGGAATATCATTCCCGAGGTAATCCTCCTTCAATAGTGAATTTATTTGGTTATGGGGGACCAAAGGCAAATTTAGCAGAAAACGAATAAATACACCAATCAACAAGGGGATTTAACGTGGTTCGGTGGATTTGGATCCGACCTACGTCCACGGACACAAATATGATGATACTTTTATTACTCAAACACGCTTTTCAGGTCTCTTTTTGTTTTTTACAAGTCAGAGCTTGATGATTCTGATGCCCTCTACCATATTCTGCCCTTCTATTTATAATAGTACAGAAATCAGATTCCTATTCGTATAAGAGTTCTTCAGCCGAATTCCTTTTTTCCTCTTACAAGGATTTCTAACCTAATACTGTTTTTATTTCTTGTATCCTATTTGGATACTGACTCATCTCATTTTCTTACGAAAGTAGGATAACTTTATCCCTTTCCCTGTAGAAATAGGACACAACTTCTTCTGGAACGTCTTTGCTACGTGCTCGGTCTTCATGTGGTCGGTCATAAGGGTCATTTGTACTGAGAATGTTTTATGCCGTTCTGAAAAATGTCCGGTCATATGAAACCAAGTGCTCGGTAACCGACCATAACATGCTCGGTCTGAAACCGAAATGTGCTCGGTTGTGGTCGGTCTTTTATGGTAAAATGCTCGGGCCCTTACTGCTGGTTTTTTATGGGTTGGGTCGGTATTAATGACCTCACCTAGGAAGGGAATTACCCTTCTACCCTTGTCGTGCTGCTGTAAATATCATAGTGCCTGAAAACACCATCAACATCTGTCCCCTAGTTCTCGGTTCCAACGAGTATACAAGTTGGTGCCGGGAACTACATAAAGATGGTGTGCTGATTACTCTTGCTGGAGGTCGGCCCGGAGTTTTTTCGTTGCCTCTTTTTAAGCACCTTTTCTTGAGACGCGCAATAGTCACGTCCGTTTAATGCCCATCAAATCACCTTTAGGGTTTTTCCTAAGTTTGACACTTGTCAACCATCCGTTGGGTTCCCGCCGAAAAAGAAGTGGATCGACCATGGAGAGGCGTCTTAACAGTGCGCTGATCTTCAACCGTTCGTTTAATCTTGGCAGACCTCCTTTGTAGTTGACACTTGGCGTCGATCTGGGTTTCTTTTTTGATCCAACGGCCATGAACGTCTCATTCATAACCATAAGAAGACGAGATTTCTACTATGCAGTCTTTTTGGCAAATTTTTCTCTCCCTCTTGTGAACATTTTCCCTGCTCCAATCGTGACCCGTTTGATTCAGCGTTCCTGAAGTTTCCTTCCAGCCGTGAGTTTTCCTCTTCTGCCGTGACCTGTGAACGTAAGGGACGACCAACCCGTGCCGTGTAATCTTTTAGTCTTTCTGAAAGGACAAGTAAGCTTTCTGGACGACCTCTGCCTTTTTGTGTATTTTGTGAATCTTTCGTTTTAGTTTTGATGTTGCTAGGGAGTGACTTATAGTCTGTAGGACTTCGTTTGAGGGCACTTTTTAGAACCCACCTGTTTAGTTTCCTCGGAATCCCTGGGCGGTTGTTAGGGTTTTAGCTATAGACTGACTTCCCCTTCCTTTCCATTTTTTCGAATGTCAGGAATGTCTGACAACAAATCTTCCTCTTTAAAACCTGCTAGACCCTCAACTCCCCATGCTGAAGAGCTTTCCTCGGGTTCCGGGGCACCCAGTATGGAAGACCTTGACACTACCCCTACCCCTTCCGAAGTTGAGCAAGATACTTATCACCAGAGGTTCCCTCGGAGGGATCCAGAGCCCGGTGATCTTGATAGCTCGGCTCTGGATATGAATCGGCCTTCCAAGATAACTGAGGACGATCTGGCGCTGTTGTGGCAACGATACGATATTCCAATAGATATTGCCCTCGAAGTTCCCGGCCCGATGGATCGTGCTAATCAACCTGATGAGGGCTCGGTGGCACTTCTTCCTGCTTTCTTTGAGTGTGGACTACGGCTGCCGATGTAACGTTACTTTGCTTGGATGCTGGCCGAGATGGAGATTTCCCCCTGTCAATTGAGTTTAAATAGTTGGAGGATTTTGGCCGGCATACATGTGGTTTGGCACCGGGCGGGGTTGGGTGAACCTTCTTTGGAAGAGGTGAATAGGTTATATCATTTGAAGTCCAACCCAAAGACTCACCACGGTTGGTATTACCTCTCTGCTTATGACAGTTCGTCTAACGTTGTCCAGAAACTCCCTAACTCCAACAAGAATTTCAAAGATCATTGGTTCTGGGCTACTGGGGATTGGGGTCGGGGTCTGAGATCGTTTGAAGAGGATGTTCAGTCCCTGATATCTTCAGATCGAGAGGTTAGGGGTTCCTTATCATTTTTATGTGTCCCTTCTTCTTAGCTTCATGTTTTAGGGTCCTGACTTCTTTTATTTCTCCCAGCCTGTTGGAGGGATGCTCCCAAGGTTTCCCGCCAAGTCCGGAGGCGGGTATCCTGGGCTCGGCGATACGGTCTTTGGAGGGAGTTGGTAAATGATACGGCTTTTGCTGAGTCCGGCTTGATTCGGGTTGTTCCTCCAAAAGTCCCGGGTCGGATAGGTAGATTTGTTATTGGTTTTTTTTTTTTGATTGTTTTTTTTCTGCTCTCTTCGTCCTTTAGAAGGAAATATTGTTTATGCTTTTTCCAGGGTTTCGTACTGATCATGCCTTTTGTCTTTTGTTCTTACAGGTATGTCGAAGAGGCCGAAGTATCTCGAGAGGTTGGCCGGTACCATGAAGAAGGCTGGTCATGCTGAAACTGGAACTTCCCGGGCACATCCTGAATCTGTTGAGGCTGGGAGGGTGTCTCAAGGGAAGGTTCAGCCGGCTGCTCGTTGTCTATCTTCTCCCTCTGGTGCACAGTCATCAGAATCTGCTCGGCTGGTCAGTCCGCCGAAGCCTTTTAGGAAGAGGAGGCATCAGTTCGGGGCAGAGGAGACTGAGTTGGCTCAAGAGATGGAGGAGGAGCCCGTCCAGGGCAAGAAGAAAGATGCCCATCGGGGGAAAAAATCGTCTGGGGGCTCCTCCAAGAAGCGAAAAGGTTCTGTGATCCTCGGTGTGGATAATTTGGGGGAAGACATCCGGGAGGCTACTTCCCATCTAGTGCCGGCCTTTAATGAACTGGCCGAGGTGATTCCTCCGGGGGAGGTTTCGAGATATGAGGACATCTCTCCTGAGGCTTTGGTGACAGAGATGAGCTCCCAAATGGCAAAGGTAGTTTACTCTTCTCCCTTCTGATTTCGGGTCTTGGTTTTCTTATCTCACATCTTGACTTCTTTGTTTTGTGCAGGCTACTTACCTTATGGCAAAAAATAAGGACCTCCTCTTGAGTCTATTGTCTGAGGGTGGTCAGGCCCAGAGAGTTCAGAATCGCCTTACAGAGGTGGAGGCTAAACTGGCCGAAAGGGAGGAGGTGATAAAGAATCAAGAGTTGACTGCGATTGAGACCTTCAAAACAAACAAGGATCTTAAGGCTGCTGCTGCGCTGGAGCGAAAACTTTCCGACACCGCTAGGGAGGATTTGAAGGCCGCCCGATCTGAGATTGGCATTTTGAAAGTGAAGGTGTCAAGTGTTGAGGCCAAACTGAAGGCCAATGACGAACAAATGACACGGGCTGGGATGATCTTGAGAGGAAAGAGGCCGAACTTGAGGCCGAGAAGGATGCCATCCGCCTTGAAGGGGTTGGTGATTGTGCCGAACTAATACCGATGGTACTGCCAGGTCTGAACATGGATCCTATTTACGCGGCCATCATTTTTGCAAGGGGGAAATTTCTGAGGAGGAGTTCCGGAAGTGGCTCCCATCTTCTTCCGAGGAGGTGATGGATCCCGACCCGATTTCGGTTGCTCCGGTCTCCCAGGTTTTTCAAGAATGGCGACCTGATGTTCCTGTTCCTGGCGAGGCTTATCTTGAGGTTCCTCCTCCTTTTCCTGAAGTAGAGGTCTCCCATGCTGCCGAGGTCGAAGCTGCTGTTCCCGTTCTCGAGGCCGAGCCGATCCCTCCATCGTCTGAGCCAGCTGAGGAAGAACTTCCTGCCCCTGTGCGGGCTGATTGAGAAGGGGTAACCCGGACGGGGCCGTGTGTATACTTAACTTTTTTTTTTGTAATAACATTTCATGTTGTATCTTGATATATATATATATATCTTTATGTATTTTTCTTATCTCTTTCTCTTTTTGTTTTTCTTTATGTTTCCTGTTGTCCAAACACTTGAGACCCCTCCGTGGGGGACAACATGAGCTGGGGGGATGTAATCCGATCCCGAGCTGAGGGAAACACTAGGCTCTGGGGGAATGTTACCTCCCCAGTCCAAAGAAGACCGACTCGGTGGGACGTAACCCGACCCCGAGTTGAGGAAAACACTTGGCTCTGGGGGAATGTTACCTCCTCAGTCTAAAGAAAGCCGACTCGGTGGGACGTAACCCAACCCCGAGTTGAGGGAAACACTTGGCTCCGAGGGAATGTTACCTCCCCAGTCCAAAGAAAGCCGACTCGGTGGGACGTAACCCGATCTCGAGTTGATTGACCAATTGGCCTTGGCGGTACTAATCCAGCCCCGAGCCGATCAGTCTAATGGTTTCGGCGGAATGAAATCCAGCCCCGAGCCGGGTAATCTTTGGGGCTTGTATAGAAGGGAAGTGAATCAACCTTTGAAGCCCTACCAAATCCGGCACAGGCGTCCCCTTGCCAGTTCGGCGAAAAACAAAAACAAAATTTTGGAAAATAAGATTAAAAGGTGGGGGTGACTTAGCACTTATCCCAAAAATGTTTTGCAAGTATAAACAACAACATGGATGCCTCAAGACAGCGTCCTGTCCGAGGTCTCCAAAACACAATTCTGAATCTTTCAATTCAGAGTCCCGGCGAACCAGGATTTGGATCAGTAGAGCGTTTGAATGGTGAGGGCACATCCTCTACACGTCGGGTCACTGGGGAGCCTGTGTATTGTATGAGGGCTCCTCCTTACCACGCTGGAGTAGGCACACCGCTATAGGGGCACAACGTATCCCCGTGCTGCCCTCTCTTGGATCCAAATGATGAATGGATCAAAGAGTGTCCGGGATACTAAGGGTATATTCCTCCTTAGGTCCGGCATCACTGGAGTAGGCAATCGCTACGAGGGTATTATCCCTCCCTATGCTATGCTTCTCACGGATCCTACGCATCGAGTATGTCCCTGAGGACCCCGAGCCAAAAAGAGATACTTGGTTCTGGGGGAATGTCCCGTCCCCAGACCAATGAGCATGACTTTGTGTGATGTGACCCGATCCCGAGCTGGATGACCTCGGCGGACCGCAGTCCGGCCCCGAGGTGATCGAAACATTAAGGGCATACTCCTTTTTATGTTCGGTACTACTAGAGTAAGCAATCGCCACAAGGGTATCATCCCTCCCCGTGCTATGCTTCTCACTGATCTATACTCTGATTTACCTTCGTCCTTGCTGGTTTAATGTTTGTATGGAGTCGAACGTTTCTGGTGTGACTTTGCGCTCTTTTATGGTGGTAGCAGTGGTCGGGTAGTTGCGGTTTTTGTGCTTTTCTGGCTTTGGACCGTTGTATTGAGTATGTCCCCGGGGTTTTTGAATATGGTTTTGCAAAGTTTATTTTATTATTTTTTTTAGAAGAGCGGGTGAAAAAAAAGTTTTTATTTATACTCGAGGACATACTGCCCTTCTTACAACTCTCTGTGGGTCATTTTGAGAGAGGCTCTGTATTTTGAATTTATGTCCCTTATTTGTTTGCTGCAAAAGAAAAAAAAAAGAGGTATGGGGAGTTTACTGGAAGTATTTTCTCAACATCTCGGCGTTCCATGGCTTTTTTAATCTTGTGCCGTCCAGCTGTTCTAGGATGTATACTCATGGCCTCACTACTTTTACTACCTTGTAGGGGCCCTCCCATTTGGCACCTAGCGAGCCTTCCTCTGGCCTTCGGGTATTTAGAGTGACCCTTCTTAACACTAGGTCGCCCGGGATGAAAGTGAGTGTCCAAATTCTTCTATTGTAGAAGCGGGCCATCCTTTGTTGGTAGATTACTGTTTTTATGGCTGATCTTTCTCTCTTCTCTTCGATTAGGTCGAGGTGGTTTCTGATAAGTCCTTCATTCTGTTTGCTCTCGTAGTGCTGGACCCAGTGAGAGGTCACCCCGATTTCTGCTGGGATGACAGCTTCATATCTGTATGCTAAGGAGAACATGGTTTCTCCTGTGGAGTTTTTATAGGTTGTCCGGTGTGCCCATAGTACTTCTGGTAATTCCTCGACTCATAGGCCTTTGCTGGATCCGAGCCGAGCTTTCAGGTTAGCCTTGATGGTCTTTTTCGTCGCCTCGACCTGTCCGTTTGACTTGGGATGGGCTGGTGTGGCGAACCTTAGGGCGATCTGGAGGTCCTCGCAGAGTTTTCTGAAGCCTTTGCTATCAAACTGCTTCCCGTTGTCGGTGATGATGGCTCGGGGGATTCCGAATCAGCAAACGATAATTTTCTTTAGGAATTCAGTGGCTTTTTTCTCCGTTATGGTGGATAATGGCTCGGCTTCCACCCATTTGGTGAAATAGTCTATGGCCACGATGGCATATTTTGCCTGTCCTTTCCCTCGTGGCATTGGCCCGATGATGTCTAGTCCCCACTGGGCGAACGGCCAGGGACTGAGTAGTGTAGTTAATTGCTCTGCTGGTGTGGTGGAGATTTGCGTTTTTCTGACATCCTTCGCACTTGCAGGCCACTTCTATGCCGTCCTGGTGCATGGTCGGCCAGTAAAAACCTTGTCTTAGGGCTTTGAAAGCAATTGAGTGACCCCCGGAGTGGCTTCCGCAGATGCCCGTATGTATCTCCCTGAGCACATAATTTGCCTCTTCTTCTGCTAGACATCTTAAGAGGGGGACTGAGTAACCTCTTCGGTAAAGTACCCCGTTGATTAGGGAAAATCTGGTGCTTTTGTATCTTAACTTCCTGGCCTCCGTTTTGTCTCCTGGTGTTTCTCCTGTTTCCAAGTATTTTCTGATGGGTTGCATCCACGATGTTTTGCTTTCTTTATCTAGAACTTCTACTTCAGATTCCCCCACGCTTTTTTCCCGGATGTAAATCAAAGGGATTACTCTGGGGTGCTCGGCTTTTGTTGAGGAGGCGAGCCGTGCCAGAGAGTCTGCCTCACAATTGTCTTCTCGGGAGATTTGTTCGAAGCGTACATCCCCCATCGTCCCCGTTAACTTTCGCACTTCGGCCAGATAGGCCATCATGCTGGGCTCTTTGGCTTGGAACGTTCCCTTTAGCTGCTGAATGGCTAACTGCGAGTCACTTCTTACTACCACATCTCGAATCCCCAGTACTGTGCATAGTCTTAAACCGCCCAGTATTGCTTCATATTCTGCTTCATTATTGGTCGCTATGAAAGCGAATTTCAGGGCGAGTGGGATTTCTTCTCCCCTGTTGTTTTTTAGGATGACTCCCGCGCCATTGCCTTGTGTGCTGGCGGAACCGTCTACAGACATTTCCCATTTGTCTTCTTCTATCGTCAGGACCTGGGTTTCGGTAAATTCGGCGACAAAATCTGCCAAGGCTTGTCCTTTCACTGATGCTCTCGGGAGGTAGGAGATGTCGTGTTCACTTAGCTCTACTGACCATTTTACTAGTCTGCCGGAAACTTCTGGCCGTTGCAGAATTTGTTTTAGGGGGTGATCGGTGTAGACCCTGATAGGATGAGCCTGGAAGTAAGGCCGCAATTTCCGAGCTGCCGTGATCAATGAAAGGGCGACCAGTTCATGTACTGGATATCGGGTCTCGGCATCTAGGAGGGCTTTGCTGATGTAGTAAACAGGTTTCTGGACCTTGTCGGTTTCTTGTATCAGTACTGAACTTACTGCTCGCTCCGAAACGGCCAGGTATAAGTATAAATTTCCCCCCCCGGGAGTGGTTTTGCCAAGAGTGAGGGCTGTACTAGATACTGCTTCAGCTGCTGGAAGGCTTCCTCGCACTCTGGTGTCCAGTCGATATCCTTCTTTACTTTTTGGATCACTTTGAAGAAGGGGTGGCATTTGTCAGTTGCTCGTGATATGAACCGATTGAGCGCAGCCACTCTACCGGTCAGACTTTGTACTTCTTTCACTGTCTTGGGGGATTTTAAGCCCAGTATTGCCTGGATCTTCTGTGGGTTTGCTTCGATGCCTCAGGCACTCACCATGTAACCTAAAAACTTTCCTGAGGCTACCCCGAAGGTACATTTCTATGGATTGAGTTTCAGGTTGTCTCCTTAATAGCTCGAAGGTCTTTTTTAGGTCGGCCATGTGATAGCTTGGTTCTTTCGACATCGTTATCATGTCATCGACGTAAACTAGCATTGTAGTGCCGATGAGTGGTTTAAAAACTTTGTTTACCAACCTTTGGAAGGTTGCCCCAGCATTTTTTAGCCCGAAGGGCATCACTCTGTAGCAGTAAAGTCCTTGATCAGTAATGAAAGTGGTATTCTCTTCGTCTGCAGGGCACATTTTGACTTGGTTGTATCCGGAGAAAGCATCCATAAAGCTTAGTAATCCCTGACAAGTTGTGGCGTCCACTAGCTGGTCTATGTTCGGCAAAGGGAAGCTGTCCTTTGGGCACGCCTTGTTTAGGTCGGTGAAATCGACACACATTCGCCACTTGCCATTGTTTTTTTCTGACCAACACTACGTTTGATACCCAATCTGGGTACTTTGCCTCCCTGATGAGACCTGCCTTTAGTAACTTCTCGACCTCGGCTGCTATTGCTTTACTCATTTCTTGATTGAAGTTCCTTCTCTTTTGCCTGACTGGCTTGCGTGATGGGTCTACTGCTAGGCGGTGATTGATGAATCTTGGGTCGATCCCAGTCATGTCATCGTATCCCCAGGCAAAGACATCCGGGTATTCTTTCAGGCATTCTAGTAGATCTTGTTGTAGAGACTTGCTCAGGCCTCCCCCTATCTTTATTCTTTTTCCTGGCCCGTAAAGTTCTATTTCTTCTGTCTCCTCAGCTGCAGCGAGTCGGGCATTTTTGTTTGGCCGAGGCCCAGGGTTTTTGTTTTCTTCTTCTTCACCCAAACTTCTTTGTCATTTTCGGGTATCTTCTTTGATGCATAGAGTCTCTCGTGAGAGAGTTGCAAAGCAGCTGCGAGCTGTTTTCTTGCTTTCGCATACGATTCTGATCCCCTCCCGGGTGGGGAATTTCAGTTTTAGGTGGTAGCAGGACATTGCGGCTTTTGTTTTCATCATGAAAGGTCGTCCGACGATGGCCTGGTAGCTGCTCATGCAGTCCACTACAGTGAAGTCTGTCATGATTGTCCGGGTCCGGGGATATGTCCCGACTGTCATTGCCAACTGTATCCTTCCCGGTGGGATGACGGCTGATCCTCCGAAACTGTATAGGGGAGTGCTATCGTTGGTCAGGGCTGCATACTCTACCCCCTAGGTCATCCAGTGCTTCTCTGGAAATTATGTCAACTGCGCTTCCGGGGTCCACTAGGATCCTGTCTACTTCTGACCCGCTAATTACGGCTTTGATTATTAATGCATCGTCATTAGGGAAACTTACCCCTCGGGTGTCCTCATCGGTAAACATTATCGGTACCGACCGGTTTCCCTGGAGCCCTGTGACCTGCTCTGTTTCTAGGACATCCGGTCCTCGGGTTCTACTGTAGTCTTTCCTTGACCGGTTAGAGTTTCCGGCCAGTGTTCTCCCTCCTGCGATGATATTGATTTGGCGGCCACGTGCTCTTTGTCTGGCTGTCATAACTTCGTGGTCAATGTATTTGTTCAGGTATCCGTTTCGTGCTAAGTCTTCCATCTGTTCCTGCAGATCTTTACACCCGTCCGTTGTATATCCTCTGGAGTTGTGATGTATGCTGTAAGCCTTTTGGTTCCTCTTGTCCGGGGGAAATCTTCTTTGGTCGGGTTCTACTAAGAGGCATTTCCCCTGAATCTCCATGACAATTTGTCCCAGTGGTTTCTTTAGGGGAATGTATGCATCTTCCCCGACCACATGGTTTACTTGGGTCGGCGCCCTTCTCTCTTGGTTGTCTCGGTGCAGTGGTTTGAATTCCTTGTGTTTTGGGGGTGGTCTTCTGGATTCTCTTTCTACGCGGCGGGGGGCGCCCTCTTTTGTGGTCCTTTTTCTGATTGTGTTCCCTCTTGGGGATATTTTCTCCTAGTTTTCTAACAGAACGAACTTTCGGGCCACCTCCAGGGCGGTTGCGTAGTCCGGGGTGTCTTGGATCTTTAGATGGGTCCATAGCCTCCCGACTTTCAAGGCTCCCTTCAAGCTTTCCAAGGCCTCGGGGGACTCATACCCTCCGACTTCGAGTACCATATTGTGGTATCTTTCAATGAATATTTTCAAAGGTTCATCGTCTCCTTGTTTCATAAGTCTTAGTTCTCCAATTGTTTTTCTGGGGACGCAAGCCCCCTTGAAGTGCCGTATGAATGACTTTCTGAGTTGTGTGAAACTGCTGATGCTCCTTGGGACTAGGCTTCTATACCATAGGATGGCCGGTCCGGCTAGAGTTAAGGGAAACACTTTGCAAATGGCGTCCCCTGTTACCGCTTGTACCTCCATTAGTAGGACGGAGCCTTCGATGTGGGTTTTGGGATCGGTATGGCCTTGTATGGCGCCATGGTGGCATGCTGAACCTTTTTGGGAATTTTTCTGACCTTATTTCTTCTGAGGGGGGGACTCATCTTTACCGTCCCGGGCATCTCCTACGTCTGTATTGGGGCATACTCTCCATTTGGCCAGCTCCTCCCGTAACCAAGATTTCATGCTGCTGTCCTTGGTTCCATGCCTCCTCCTGTGGTTTCCTCTCTTTCTGTTGTCTTGGGCGCGGTACTTCTCAGGCCCGGTATCTTCCCGTACTCTTTCGTCATATTCTTTTTCTCTTCTCCCAGTGTTGTGAGGGTTGTCATAGGAGGAGTCTGGTGATGATTTTCCATCCTCTTCCTCTCACATGTCCTCAGTTTGGGAATCTTTCTGCACCACCACTGATCTTACCCCGTAGGGGCCCTTCCTTCGGGGTCTTTCCTCTTCACTTGTGTCAATAATTCTTTTTCCTTCTGCTATTTCATTCATTCGTCGGCTAGTCCCGGTCTCGAATTTCCCGTTGTGTGCTCCTTCTATCTTTTCCAACAGGTCTATGATGGTCTTTAGCAGGGTTTGATTTTCCTCCCTTTCTTTTCTTAGGTTCTCCTCAATCTTCTCCATCCAATCTGCAGCCGAGCTCCCTGATGATTGGTGGTTTCCGCCTTCCGCCATTGTCTTATTATGTGATTTTGCTTTTTGTTGGTTCCCCACAGACGGCGCCAACTGTTGACGGTGGATTTTGGTCTCAGGGCAATATGGAAATATCACTCCCGAGGTAATCCTCCTTCAATAGTGAATTTGTTTGGTTATGGGGGACCAAAGGCAAATTTAGCAGAAAACGGATAAATACACTAATCAACAAGGGGATTTAACGTGGTTCGGTGGATTTGGATCCGACCTACGTCTACGGACACAAACAGGATGATACTTTTATTACTCAAACACGCTTTTCAGGTCTCTTTTTGTTTTTTACAAGTCAGAGCTTGATGATTCTGATGCTCTCTACACATATTCTGCCCTTCTATTTATAATAGTACAGAAATCATATTCCTATTCGTATAAGAGTTCTTCAGCCGAATTCCTCTTTTCCTCTTACAAGTATTTCTAACCTAATACTGTTTTTATTTCTTGTATCCTATTTGGATACTGACTCATCTCATTTTCCTACGAAAGTAGGATAACTTTATCCCTTTCCCTGTAGAAATAGGACACAACTTCTTCTGGAACGTCTTTGCTACGTGCTCGGTCTTCATGTGGTCGGTCATAAGGGTCATTTGTACTGAGAATGTTTTATGCCGTTCTGAAAAATGTCCGGTCATATGAAACCAAGTGCTCGGTAACCGACCATAACATGCTCGGTCTGAAATCGAAATGTGCTCGGTTGTGGTCGGTCTTTTATGGTAAAATGCTCGGGCCCTTACTGCTGGCTTTTTATGGGTTGGGTCGGTATTAATGACCTCACCTAGGAAGGGAATTACCCTTCTACCCTTGTCGTGCTGCTGTAAATATCATAGTGCCTGAAAACACCATCAACAGCGAGCTTAACTTTTCCTCCTGTTAACTACTGCGTAAGAGGCTTCAATTATCTTTCTCCAAGACATCACCTTCATCTTAATACGTCAGTTATGTCTTATCTCATCTACTAATCACTAATAAGGTATCTCTATTTGTACCCTATGTCCTTCAAGAAGTACATGCAAAAACCTTACCACGTTGTATCCATATGTATCTCAGGCTAAACCCGAGAGCATTACGATATGCCCTGGATTTACCTGATCCTGAGGAAAATATCAGGACATGCGCTGTGGTTATTCGCCATAACACTTACAAAACTTTTTCCTTCCGTTCGTGATCACAACAGCTAAACATTCTTTAACCATCCACGATGGCACCCTACTAGCTTCTGGGAGCTCTAGAGTTTCATAAACTCTTGTGTGCCTATGCTGGATAACACCTCTTCAGTTCTGTGGGATCACTGAATTCCATTCCTCGACATATCTTGACTTAGAATAAGTGCCATTACAGAACGCTGAAATCTTCCTCTTCTTTCTTTCTTTCTTTCTTTCCTTCTTTTTTTTTTCCAAAATGAAGTTTCTCGTGTTTCAAATCTTATTGATAATTGTTGGGGTTGGTGCTCCGAGTGCCAATCCGGATCGTATTTATGTCCGATTCATAAATACGGACAATTCAATTTTCCATAATATTACCAATTTTACTGGTAGCACCCTTGTCTTTTATACACTTATTCGATCTAATCTCGATTAGATTGAAACTGAATCTGATTTAGTGATACGTGTATATTAGCCAAAGACCCTAGGATTTACAATATAGTGCGCAATTACAACATAGTTTGTAATTGACATTAAGAAGCACTATTAGTTGTATATCCTTAAATAAAGTTCCTGGTAAAGATTTACTAATACGGGTCGGTTAGTAAAATCCGCTGAGACCAGTACATGTCGTATATCGTGACTTGGTCCGATGGTTTATCCCAGTGAACCATGAGTCTCGGGAGACTCGTATAGACATGTAGGTGTTTATTTGATAAGACACTGAACGACTCACTGAAGGTTTCCTAATAGATGGTACACCAACGTCAATAGGAACCTTCTCGAGTTGAGCGAGCATAGTGGTCCTTTGACTTGAGATACCAGAGTGGGATATATGAGTTATCCTCCACACTTTGATGGCAGTCACGTCAACGATCTAGTCATGATCAGACCTCCGCCTGTTCGTTGGATGTGGACTGATGCTCATGATATCCTGTGCGTATCAAGATAGAATCTGTCAGTCCTGTGTACAGGGCATAGGCATCCAGCACGTGTTTACGATCTAGTAAATCCATGGCCGTGGTATAACTTCGGAAACCAGTTCCGAGTGTTATTTCGTGATCGTAAATTGAAAGTCGAATGTATTATATCGAACGGATTTGACGTTCTCATATATATCCCAGGTATAATACGGATGGCCTGTGACGGAGGGATTATACGTATGCTATGACCTCGACTTGTATAGTTTAGCAAGATTATCTGTGGTCGTCATAATCCATGAGTGGGGGAATATGGACACGAAATTGGATTTCGTGACGGATAAACCTAAACTTAGAGAGTCTCGCTAATAAAGAATACTCGTAGAGCACTAGGGCATTTTACTATGGATAATTTTATTATTCGTAATTTACACATGCTGGGGTATTTTAGTATTTAATGTGTATGTGTATATGATACATAATTTGATTAGATACACATTAGTATTTATTGAAAATTAACACTTGTACATGTAAATTAATTAATTGAATAATTGTTATTTGATTAATTAATTATATAAATGACTAATTAAAGTTTACATGTGTTGGACACATGTGATGTTATTTAGTTATTTTTATATTTGTCACATTTTAATTAATTGATATGATTAATTTAATTAATTAAAGAATATTAAGCTTATATGGATAAGTATATGGTGTGGCAAAATTTAGTCCATATATTAAAAACATATGTGGATTCTTTATAGCCAAGTGTTGTAAATAATAATAATAATAATAAAATACCCTTCTTTTGGCATTGTCTCTCTCTCTCAAAAAAAAAAATGAAATGGGATTTTAAAGAAAATTGAATTTCATTTTTTTCATTTTTAGCTTCTGTCATTTTCGAAGCTGAAGTATACATATATGAAAGTGTTTCATATATTTTTTCAAGCTTTAAAATTGCCTTTTGACCATTATTTTGAAAAACAAAAATGACATGCAGACTTAGCAAATTTGTTTTGGCTGATCGGTTGGCCCTTTGTTCAAAAATGGCTTTCATCCATGTGCTGCACAGATCGCCATAATGTCAATTTGCGAAATGGAGAGAGAGAATGGTTGTCTTCCATTCGATGGAACAACTAAGCCATTTGAGCGTTTGAGATGCTTCTCGTTTTGGCTTGTTGCTTGTATCTTTGAAATGGTTTCAAGTTTAATCAATTTGGGGCTTTTCTCTTGGATGAGCAAGATAACAAATTGGGAGCATAAATCACTTCAATTGGAGCTTAAACTATGAAAAGTGGAGGAGTTAAGGTAAATCCTTAACTTGTTGTGTTGAAAATTGTTTCAATTTGTTCCAATTGATTTACATATGATGTAGTTAAGGTTTATGCTTATTTGTTTGTTTTTGCTTGTGAGAAAAACTAATTGATTATTCTATGATAGCATGTGTAAATAATTGGGTAATTAATGTAATTGACCCAATTAGGGTATTAGATACTCATATTGACATTCTAGAGTTATATTAGCCACTCATAAGTGACCTAGAATTGTTTTAGAGTAAATTTATGGTGGGACTCAATGAATTGATTGAATTGGATTTGGTTATGGATATGAATTAAATTGATTTGAGAATTAATTTGATTAATTTGTAATTAATTCAATTTGGCTTAATTTATGAAATTGAGTTGTTGTGGATGTAATTGGATGTATAATAATGCGTAAGAAAATTTTCTACAATTTTCGGAAATGTTTCGGAAGTGTTTGAGAATTTTCTGTAAAATCGCATTAAGAAAAAAAAATAATTGTAATTTGGTGAAATTATGATACTTATGAATGTCATAAGAGATTTGGGCAAAATACAGATTATAAATGTATACGATATCTATTATTCATCGAGACTGTTAAAAGTTTTAAAAGTCATTTTTGCCCGATTTCCGCTGCGCCCCGACCCCAAAACCCCAACAATAATGTGTAGGTACATCTTGTAGAGTCCAGCTTGCATGAAGCTGCCAAGAAACTTCCCACCATTTTCAGCACGGTCCAGCTAGCATATTTGACATGAAGAATAAAGCCAAGAAACTTTCGGTGAAAATTTCTTAATTTCCAAATGCCATGAATCAAGGCATTAATCAAGGAGTGATTTATGGCATAAACAGTGTGCAATTTTTGGCTATAAATACAAGCCTTCCAGTGTGCCTAAGAATCATCCCAAAGAGTGTAATTGTATAGAGAGAGTGTGAGGTTTTTCTTAAGTTTCTTGTTTGTAAACTTGTAATATATTCTTGAAAGTAATAGATAGCAATTCAGTTTTTCCTCAAAATACTCTCTAGAGTGATCGGTGAATCACAACAAGTGGTATCATGAGTTTGGGATCGTAAAATCGATTAACAGAGCTTTCGATCGGAAAATCGGTTTCGATGAAAGTTATCAAAACTCTAATTTGAGGGTACCATCAGCTAGTTCACGGAGAGATGAGCACGATGGTATTTTTCGGCGATCAAACGGACGTCAGGGTAAGCCGCACGCGCCAACCAGAGGCTTCTTCACGTGCTCTCACGCGCACCACGCGCCGCACGCGCACTAGTAGTTACCACGGTAGATGTAGCTATATGCTCCAGCCAGGAAGAAGCATGCCTTCACACCGCAACTCAGGATGTCGAGTGGGTGGTAGATACTGCAGCATCCTACCATGTCATTCCTCACAGGGATTTCTTCACAACATACAAAGCAGGAGACTTTGGAGCAGTGAAGATGGGGAATACCAGTTTTTCTCAGATAGTGGGCATTGGTGAAATACAGTTGCGGACAAATGCATGGTATACAATAACCCTAAAGGAGGTCAGACATGTTCCAGAACTTTGGCTCAACTTACTCTCGGGGGTAGCCCTTGACAAATAGAGCTATGCTAGTCACTTCAGCAATGACACTTGGAGGATGATAAAAGGTGACATGGTCATCGCCCGATGACACATCTGTGGAACCTTATACAAGACTCATGTGAAGGTATGCGCATAAAGCCTAAATATAGCTGAACCAGAGGCTTCTCAGAATCTGTGGCACCAGAGACTCGATCACATGAGTGAAAGGGGGTTGTCTACCTTGACAAAGAAGGATCTAATCTATGTCTCCAAAAATGCTGCTCTGGATCCTTGCAATCACTGTCTCTTTGGTAAGCAACATCGAGTCTCTTTCAATTTCTCTTCTACAAAGAAATCAGAGTTACTCAGTCTGGTGTACTTTGATGTATGTGGTCCCTTGGAGGTAAACTCACTAGGCGGTAATAAATATTTTCTGACTTTTATTGACGATGCTTCTCGGAAAGTATGGGTGTATTTTCTGAAATCAAAGGATCAGGTCCTGAACTATTTCAAACTGTTTCATGCGATGGTCGAGCGTGAAACACGGAAGAAACTGAAGTGCCTTCGCATAGAAAATATAAGCGAATACACTTCCAGGGAGTTCGATGCCTACTGCGGAAGCCACGTCATTCGACACGAGATGACTGTTCCACGCACCCCATAACACAATGGTGTCGCTGAAAGGATGAACCGCACCATTATGGAGAAAGTCAGAAGCATGATCAGTATGGGTAAGCTTCCAAAGCCATTCTGGGGAGAAGCTGTTCATGCCGCTTGCTACCTGATCAACAGATCACCATCTGTATCGTTGAATTTCGAGATTCCAGAGAAAGTGTGGTCTGGTAAGAATCCCTCATATTCTCACCTCAGAATATTCGGATGTTTAGCATTTGCACATGTATCCAAGGAGCTCAGGCAAAAGCTCGATGCAAGGACTACCCCATGCATCTTCATAGGCTATGGAGATGAGGAATTTGGATACAGGCTATGGGACCCGAAGGAAAGAAAGGTCATCAGAAGCAGGGATGTAGTGTTTCTTGAAGACCACACAATAGAAGACATTGAAAAGCCCAAGATGCCTTCTAAACCCAGTGCCAACAATGCCGATGCAAATCCAGACACAACCCCAGCACCAACACCAGTAACCACAGATGATGAAGGGGGTGCAAGAAATACCAAAAGTAGGATCATAGGAGGAAGGAGGTGTTGAGCAGGGGGAGCTGTAACCTGCTCTATCAGAGGCTTCATGATCATCCATAGATCTGGATGAAAACAGACAACCAGAACCTCCAGTACGAAGATCCGAGAGAGGCCGGATTCCATCAGCCAGATACTTAGGATCAGAATACATTCTGCTTACTGACGAGGGGGAGCCAGAAACCTTCAACGAAGCTGTATCTCATAAAGAAAAAGACAAATGGCTGCACGCAATGTAGGATGAGATGGAATCTCTGCAGAAGAACAACACTTATGAGATAGTCAAGCTCCCACATGGAATGAAGGCATTGAAAAACAAATGGGTGTTCTAGCTCAAGAAAGATGGCAGCGGAAAAATGGTGAAACACAAAGCTCGGCTAGGAGTCAAAGGATTCCTCCAGAAAAAGAGAATTGACTTTGATGAGATCTTTTCACCAGTGGTAAAAATGGCTTCAATCCGAGTCATCCTAGGATTGGTCGCCAGATTGAACTTGGAGCTTGAACAGATGGATGTCAAAACAACATTTCTTCATGGTGATCTGAATGAAGAAATCTACATGGAGCAGCCAGAAGGATTCAAGGTTTCAGGAAAAGAAAACCTTGTTTGCAAGCTGAAAAAGAGCTTGTACGGGCTCAAGCAAGCACCGAGGCAGTGGTATAAGAAGTTCGACTCATTCATGGTGGGTCAAGGCTACAAAATAACTGCAGCATATCAGTGTGTATACATTCAGAGGTTTCCAGATGGAAATTTCGTTGCTCTTCTACTGTACGTAGATGACATGTTGATTATTGGACAAGAAGCAACGAAGATCAACCAGCTGAAGAATGAACTCTCCAAGGCTTTCGACGTGAAAGACTTAGGACCAGCTCAACAGATTTTGAGAATGGAGATTGTTCGTGACAGACAGAACAAACAGTTATGGCTTTCACATGAGAGGTATATTGAACGGGTAATCAGAAGGTTTGATATACAGAAAGCCAAACCACTCAGCGTTCCGCTAGCGCACCATTTCAAAATGAGCAAGAGTTCATGCCCCTCATCCAAGAAAGAGATAGAGGAAATGTCAGCAATACCATATTCTTCAACTGTTGGAAGCCTTATGTATGCAATGGTATGTACCAGGCCAGATATTGCACACGCAGTGGGTGTAGTGAGTCATTTTCTCTCTAACCCTGGAAAGCAACACTAAGAGGCAGTCAAATGGATTCTCAGGTACCTCAAGGGTACAACGAAGTTTCGTATGTGTTACGGGGGAGCTGATCCGATCTTGGAAGGCTATACAGATTCAGATATAGCGGGAGATCTTGATGGTAAGAAATCTACATCAGGATTCATCTACACTTTTGCAGGGGGAGCTGTGTCATGGCAGTTAAGATTGCAGAGGTGTATTGCATTATCCACAACAGAGGCTAGTACATCGCTATAGCTGAGGTAGGAAAGGAAATGTTGTGGCTAAAATATTTTCTCCAAGAGTTATGGATCAAGCAGATAGAATACAAGATACATTGTGACAGTCAGAGTGCTCTGGACTTGAGCAAAAACTTAATGTATCATTCCCGGACGAAACACATTGATATTTGCTATCACTGGATACGCGAGGTGATGGATCAACAACTGCTGAGACTAGTGAAGATCCATACAGATGAGAATCCAGCGGACATGTTAACAAATGTGGTTACTCGGGACAAACTAGAGTTGTGCAGAGACATAACCGGGATAGCTGTCAGATAACGATTGTTTCAGATGCAGCTGGAGAGGGAGAATTGTAGAGTCCAGCTTGCATAAAGCTGCCAAGAAGCTTCCCACCATTTTCAGCAAGGTCCAGCTAGCATATTTGACATGAAGAATAAAGCCAAGAAACTTTCGGTGGAAATTTCTTAATTTCCAAATGCCATGAATCAAGGCATAAATCAATGAGTGATTTATGGCATAAACGGTGTGCAATTTTTGGCTATAAATACAAGCCTTCCTGTGTGCCTAAGAATCATCCCAAAGAGTGTAATTGTATAGAGAGAGTGTGAGATTTTTCTTAAGTTTCTTGTTTGTAAACTTGTAATCTATTCTTGAAAGTAATAGATAGCAATTCGTGTTTTTCCTCAAAATACTCTCTAGAGTGATCGGTGAATCACAACACATCTCAGATTCCTCATACTGGAGAAGACACCATAAGATGTTACCGTTTACTTAGAACTTCATGCCTCTAGGAAACCGAGGGAGAAGTGCCTACTACTTGTGCTACCTTGCCTCGCTAAATCCTGACCTTCATCTACAAAACTCAGTTCTTGCTCACCTGACCACTGCCTCTACTACTGTACCCTTAACCCTTTGGGGTGGTGCGACGTTAATATCGATGTCACCACTAGTTCTATCTGGCTCAATCTAGAAAAAATTAATAGCATGTGGGGATCTTTCTAAATATGTGGTTTGGTTAGATGTACTTGAGGCAATTGTATGTTCTATTCATGTATGACTCTGGGTACCTCTTTACATATGTCTATTACATAACTAAGTTTTGGAATCACTGGTGCTGAAATGTCCACTTATGGATACAGTTTCTTATGTTGATCTCTGTTTTAACTCTCTAGCAGTCATCACACTAGCTTAAAATAAGGCTACACCAGGGTATTATACCTCTCGTGACCTTCGACCTTCTTCAGAATTTCATTATCCTAGATATCAGAGTCTCACTTTTCTCTCGGAGCCTTAGTACACTAATCGGAACGGTTTCAAAAGGTGCGTACTGTATTTCTGTTTCTACTGTAAGTCACATCTACCTTAAGTGCTCATATTTTTTAGCCTTAGGACCCCGGGTACCTTAAGCTATAAAACATCATAAACTAGTCTTACAAGGACTTAGTCAAGTCTAAATTAGACTTGAAGATGTATTCCCTCATTTACGAAAAGGTGGGTCAACCACTTATTATAGTCGGACTCTCATAGCTTCACTGACTTGGCCAATATGATAACAACGTTGTTCTGATCTTGACAGTTTCCTCATGAGCTCAATCATCCTGATTATCGTGCTAACAATGTGATTCAGGCCCTATTGGACCACTTATAGAATAATTTATGATTAATACCAGTTTATGTCTGAAAAACAGAAGGGTATATCATGTACGATCTTGGGACTGCGGATATCGCCAGATAATTAGTCATACTGATCTATCATAGATTACTGCTTGAGGCTGTATGTCTAAGGCATGTTATACTATACTTGTTTCACTAACTGATTACCAAAGGTTCTAACCAGGTTGATCAACACAAGGGTTACTGAATCAGATAGAAGTGTGTTTTACAAAAATTTAGGGTTTTCAACTAGGTTCTAGATCAGAAACGAGATTTACAGGATTAGGTGAAAATATCATACAAGCATATGAAACATCACTTTTACTAGTCATCATGGTTCATTTGAAGTATGAAAATTGGCTAAATAGTATCAGAAATAGCTCTTTGAAACTATAGAGCTGGTACCCTACTGGGAATTTCATGTGTTAATGTTGTTTCCGGTGAGTAAACAATTCTATCATTAAATTCATGGATCCCAACGTATACTGCATACTACAGATAATTCTGTCCATGCCATATATCGTGCCAGGATTAGTATCTGGTTCTGGAGTATAACTGAGTCTAGATTAGAAACATAGCTATCAGATTATGCCCTAAAGGCCTGTACTTCCTAAGGCTACTAATCTTCAAAATCAGAATTTACTATCTTGAATCTTGAACTCCCTTAGTAGTTCTGCAACAATTTCATAAAACTAAATCGAGTTTTGCACCTAGCTAAGGCTTACTATATTTGTCTTACTGTGAGGTGTACTTGTGGAAAATACTGTTTATTCTTACCTCAAAGAAAAATTTAACAAAATTCTAGTACGTGATATTTCCTAAGAAGCGAGAGAAGGAACTTGGATTCGATGGAGCTTAGATGTAATATCCCGAGTTTTGGAACAATACTGGAAGTTTTCTGAAATAAAGTTAAAGATTTGGAATGTGATGGTGATCTGGTGCCTTGGCCTTGGCCTTATTTTTCTTTGGGCCTCGTGGCTTCAGGTCCGTACCCGTAAGCATGACGGAGGTTTTAAGCTCCGGTTTCAAGTCCTTCTCTATTTGCTTTATCAGATTGTGCAATTATGCTAAAGTAGCTTCTTTATTAGACAGATGAAATTGCATAATAAAGTTAGAGAAGTCTTTTGGTAAGAACTGAAGAATTAGATCGTGACCGATCTCATGATCCATGATGAACCCGAGGTTGGTTAATTTTTCAATGTGGCCAATCATCTTAAGCATATGTCCATTAACATATCCTTTCTTATACCTTGTTTGGAATAAGGCATATGACACTTGGAATCTCACGGTATGAATGGAAGTTGCATACAACCCCTTCAAGTGAAAGATGATGGTTTGAGCATCCATATCTTCATGAGCTTTCTGAAGTTCATCCGACATAGAGCCAAGCATTATGAAAACTGCTTGCTCATCATCATCGATGTGTTTCTTCCAAGCATCAAATGTATTTTTGGTCAGCATCTTCTGCGGGTTCAGGGGAAATGCTCTTTCAAGAACATAGAAAATCTTTTCTTGTCGTAAGACAATTTTAAGGTTTCTAAAACAGTCATTGTAGTTGTCCCATTTGAGCTCATCAAGGATGGAATGATGTGATATTCTGTTTTCCATTTGAATGTTTGTGAAATATTTTAACCCACCTGTTAAGAGAGAATGTTAAAATTAGGAATATTTTTTCATTAATGTTTCATAATAACATAGGCTTTTAATATTATGAAGTTGATCCCACTCAATTATTTTAAATTTTAAGAAAATCACATCAACCCCAATATGATGGATTTCTTGTGGGCAAGGATCTCATTATCATCATTTCACAACTCCGACTAGGGTCGGTCGTTATAAAATACGATAATTAGGTAGGTTCCCAACCAATTTATGATATAAATCACAATTCTTTGATCATTGGGTTGGGCAATCAAACATGCCATATCTTATGCTAGTCCTTGTGGACACCCAATCTTTGCCACTAAGTTATAAGACCACGCCTAAGGGTCGCTGCATCTCAGAAAAGTCAAACCATTGTCAATAGTACGATTTAGAGACAAATTGGTATTGGTCAGTCTGGTAAAGCCTAGTCCTGCCAATACGGTTTAAGCCCTTTGGGTCTATACTTTACAATTGGAGGCAAATTTTAGACTTAAATTATTATTGAGGATTTAAGCAAGTTTAAGTGAATAACTGTCAAATGGATTCCTCCATTGAAAATTCCCCAGAGGGATGGTGGAGCGAACTCTCTTAAATACTCTTACCTCTTAGGCTCTTATTGCCTTGGTGACAGGAATAAACAATAGATCCTCCAAATTAGTCCAACACTTTAAATATGCTTTAAGGTAAGCTTTGAGTAAATGATTATCTAGATGTCTTCACAGCTTTTCCTTTTGGCTATAAAAAATAGTGAGTGAAGGAAGACACCAAATCATTATCTAACTCTAGTAATACGTTTGGTTAAATTAACTTTAGTTTGGAAAGTTTTATTAACGCCTTGGTCCCACCCCACTTGTATCTTTTATAATGTCTTTTATTATAAATAAGTGATTTATATTTATTAGCTTTAAAGGAAATAAATCTATAAGTTCATCACGGAATAATTACTTAGCTAAGGGATAAGCAATACACTCTCTATTTCCTTATAAAGTCTCTAGATGTTTGCACCCTAAAATAATCATGCCAATTCTAATCATACATAGAATCATCAAGCATATGAGTTTTAATATGTTGGAATTATTTTAGGCATTAAATAACTTTGATTAATATTTAATTATGATATTGCATTTTATTTTAATCAAATAAATTTACTATTCACATTTTTTACAGATGCGTGAACTTTAAATGCAATTTCACAATTCAAATCTTAACCAAATCATGCAAAACTTGTGCCTAAAAGTAAGTTCAGGGTGTTAGCTTTCCAACGAGCTTTAACACACCCAATTTCGAGTTCAAATGAGAGAGAACTAATCAAAACAAAAACGGTGCGGTGATACCACTATTGGGAAGCGGTCGCGAGTGCGCAGCGGAAAATTAAAAATTATGATGCCGCTATCCCTTTGCCCAAGACCCATTTGTTTTTATTATTCTACAAGCCTAGGCATGTTACTATATATTCTAAGCATAAAAACGCATAAAACATGCAAAGAACATAAACTTAAACATGCTAACTATCATAAGAACTCTAATTAAAAATAAAGAAAGAAAAAGACTTACTTGAACCGAAGACTCCTCCAGTCCTCGCTCCAATCTACAAGATTTTCTCGAACTCTGTAAGCTCTTCCACGTTCCAAAGAGCCACCCAAGTGTGTGTCCTCCAAAGGTGCACAGACCAAAGCCAAAACTCAACGGCAAGACTATGCCTTGAGTGCACGGGTATTTTGCCCTTGGTGCTAGCCTAGGCAAATACCTCAAAAATTTTAACTTGAGATTCCTCTAGTCAATTAGACTTAAGGATCCTCAAAATCAGTGGCTTACTCTTAAACTTTAGAGTTGCTCACTTATATAAACCAAGATATGAAAGGTTTTGGTGTAAAAATTTGTAAAGAATTCTTTGGGTTTATATAGGTGCTCCAAAAATAACAAAATTAATTAAGAATCTGATGTATGATAAATGCTAATTAAATCTTAGCCATTGGATCTTAATATAGTGGTTTAATGAGATTATAAAACCCTAATAAGAGTTTGGGCCGAATTGAAATTCAAAACAAATAATAAATAATAAAAATAAAATAAATTTACTATTCACATTTTTTTCTTATTCATTTTTCCAATTCCCAAAGTGCCCCAATCGTCATTCACCAATCCCTAAGCCACTTTGGAACCTCATAAATGATTTTTTCAATAATTAAACACATTGAACCATTTATGAACAATTCCTACTGCAATCATATATGCTGTTAAATTTGTACTGTACACTGTTAACCATTGATTTCGACTTTATTGTGTGTGACCTTTTGGGTTCCCCTCAAGTTGGACATGAAATGAATCGTGATAATTTAATCGAACATAAATTATCCTCCGATTAGATGGTCGTTCGATTTCAATGACCATGGTTGACATCTAGCAATATGCCAAGGCCCCCAAATGAGAAGGAAAGATATATACCCATTCTGTATGCGATTTACATATGATACGGTCCATCGCCTCACTGTATCCCCACCGTTTGACCTAGGGTATGGAAAGTGTCTACCCATATAGTCAAAGGTATGATGTTGATAGTGTCATGAATCGTGCTAACCCAAGAATCTCACATGATTCTTCCACTGCGGCCACAGTCTCAAGCACTGATCACACATATCAACCTGCGAACTGGAATACTACTTTTATAAGAAAATATTATTCGAGAGAGTGGCAATTCTCAGGTGTATCTTTACAAACTTCATGTGTTTCAACAAATAACCCAATCATACCCTTATGACCGAATCTTTTGAACCGAGGAATGAGAATGTCAAAGTCATTTGATCCACACATAAGATTGTAAAAACCTCAAGTCTAAGGACTAGTCATACAATCAATACATGAAAGTTCTCAAAGACACATGGGATAAACACTCCATGTGAAAAATTCCGACGGTCAGTTCGATGGACACGAGCAACTCATGTATCCATGTGATACACCAAGCGGACGGATCTCCGCTAGTAGCCTAGGAGATCGGCCACCCCACTTAAGGGCGGATCATATCATCATGCTAGTCTCTCCACTTTGTGAACGCCCAGATTATTCACAAAACTATGACTATGAACGTTTGAGAGTAATGATTCTCATAAGGCGTGGAAGCCATCATCTTATTACTCCAAGGGCTTTATTACAGTGTTTTATTATTCATATATTTTATGTAAGACACGTATAATAAAGATTGCTATTTTATTAATTAATGAAAATATTGCAAATACATGTACATATAGCCCATCCACAAGTTGGGTATAGGGCATATCCCTAACATGGTGGTAGAAAAGTTACAACATAAGGGCATTTGGGACACACAGGAGAAAGATAGTGTTGAAATTTCAGATGAAGCACAACAAGTCTCTGACAACTTTGAAGTTCCTGAACAAATATTTCATTTACCAAATATCACAGTTACTAAAAATATCACGTTAACTCGAGAAAATACAGATGTTGAGATAATTCATCATTATCAAGTTAGTGTGGAAGCAGCAAATGAAGAAGAATTCGAAACTGAAGATGAGTTTGAGTCCAGTTCGGAATCCTCAAATACCGAAGATAATAGTGACTAATCTAGTTAGTATATCATGTGATGGATGAATAATTTTTATTATTATAATGGATGGTTGTTATTGTTTTGAATTATTATCATCATGGATGAATGGTTGTTGTTATTGTTTTGAATTATTATTGTCATGGCTGAATGGTTGTTGTTATTATTAATATTATTATTATCATATAATAATTATTATTAAATCTAACATTTAGCATCGAAAAACTCAATTGACGCTAAAAGTCTAACAATTAGGATACTTCTTTCGACGCTAAATGTTAGACTTTTAGCGTCGATTGAGTTTTTCGACGCTAAATGTAAAAAATTAAATTTCCCTCAAAACAATACCCTAATTTTTTGTTAGCCGCCAAATTTTAGCGTTGAATATTTCGACGCTAAAAGAAAAATATTTCACCTCTAAATGTGCCTTAAATCCCTGATTTCCTTAGTTCTATCCTCTTCTATCATCGATTTCTCTAAGCTTTCTTCTCTTCCTGTCATCGATTCTCAAGCTGTCTCCTCTCACTCAATCAACAAAAGCTAAATTGAGTTGTCATTCTGCTCTCCCACTCGAACTTCGCTCTCTCCTCTTCCTCTATGTCTCGAAATCTCTCTGTTGTTGGTATGTTTTTTTTTTTAAATTTCATTTTGATGTCTTGATTTCTTATTGTTGTTTGATGATAATGATTATGAGAAATGAAATTGATTAGTGTTTATGAATGTGTATGGACATCTGAAATGCATGTGTGTGTGTGTGTGTGTGTGATTGTGGCCGAGAGAATGGGTGACAAGTTGAAATACATTTGTGTGTGTGGTTGTGGCCGAGAGAATGGGTTTTTGTGTTTTGTTAATAGCAAGTGTTGATTAATGACTAGAAACATGGTATAATGTGTGTTTTACCATGTGTGCTTATGATGTTTTTGTGTTTTGAATGATGGTATAGTTGATGTTTTTGTGTTTTGAATTATTTGTGTATGTGTTTGATTATAAAAACATGGAATTTCCATAACAGCAGCATTTGCTGCTATTCTGGACAGTATTTGCTGCTGTTCTAGAAATTCCAGAACAGCAGCAAATGCTGCAAAATCTAAAAAATCCATTACATTCTTTAAGATTTTACATCTGGGTTTCTAATTTCATCCCGTTATTAGGTAAGGATCAATCAGTTAAGGGAGTTTTAGGCAATGTGCTTTACAGAAAGGGTCATGTTATATTGTCTATTGAGTTACTTAAAGATATAAAACTTTCGGGTTTCCGTGTTAGTGAGGATTTGCTTTACGTTTTGATTGGTAGTTGGGGCAGGCTAGAATTGGCCAAGTTCTGTGCTGATGTTTTTGGCCAGATTTCATTTTTGGGTATTAGTCCTAGTATAAGGTTGTATAATGCGGTTATTGATGCATTGGTGAAATCCAATTCCATTGATTTGGCTTATTTGAAGTTTCAACAAATGTCTGCGGACAATTGTAAACCAGATAGGTTTTTATGATTCTAGAGTTAATGAAGGAGAAGAATGTTTCTCCAAATGATGCTACTGTTAGATCATTGGTTCATGGTGTGTATCTCCAAATCAGTATCCTTTAAAAGTTTATATGGTTAAAGATATTTTGAGCAGTCCATGTGTAATGATAAAAGTTTATATGGTTAAAGATATTTTGAGCAGTCAATGTGTAATGATAAAAGTTTATATGGTTATTAAAATATTGAAATTTCATTAGCATCATTATGATTATTTTGTGTCATTGATAGTGTCGGAATTCTTATTTTGCAGATGGCACCGGGCAATCACAGACGCGCTAATGCGACTCCATCTACATGTGCAAGGACATATGTCCCTGCTGGGGTCTCTGCTAGCACAGGTGACTCGAATACAATGAAAGGTCGAGGACGCACCCGTGGCCTGGGGTTGGTTAATCACGTTAAGGTTCAAGACCGTATCCGGATAGAGATATCAGATGATGGAAAAAGACAAATCGGGCAATATAATTCAGCGTTTACTACAGTCATATGTCCTGCAGCTCGGTTTTAAGCTCCCCAAAACTATGTTTCTTTGAGAAAGATACCGTGGAAGACAAAATCAACCAGCTCTTCCCTTCGCTACTTGTGAGTTTCCTTACAGTATTAAGTTTTCGATATTGTTTGTTAATTTAAATTTTTATTTTATACTCATTTTTACTTGGTTTATATTTCTGTAGGAGTGGTTGGACGTCGATCTGTTGATCAGATATCATCCAAATCCTTTCTATATTAGTAGAACTTTATTCTATTCATTTTAGTGGCTCATCACCAAATTTAATGTCCAACGGTATCTTGACTACCACATTGGGAAAAGTTATAAGGATTATATGACAAAAGTCCTGAAACCAATATTCGACGAATATGGACATTTGGATGCTCAACAACACAAGCCTGATTTTATAGAGGAGCAAGACGGGACATTTTTATGTGAGCTTTGGTCTAGCGAGAAACACGAGGTAAATTTTAAAATAAATAGAAATTTATAATTCTCTTCATTTTTCATACTTACAGTGTTGTTAAATGGAGAATAAATGTCACGCAAATGCGGTGAATCGAAGTCACTTGCGTTTTAACCATCGTGGAGGTTCCAAGCCATTTATCCAACATCGTGCCGAACATTCTGAGGTAAATATATCTTAAACTGAAATTTAATAGTTCATTATTTTTACTAATTTCGAATAATAGTACAATTATTTTATGTTTTTACTATAGTAGCACATGTGAGGTGTAGTCATTTCCAGATTTTTTCCGAGTGACGCACTACAATGAGAAGAAAAAATGGATCAATGAAAAAGCCGAACGCTGCAATGTAAGTTTAAGTTTAAAAAATAAAATAATAATTATTTTAAATTGATTTTTTTCTTTTCAAATTCTAACATTAACTTAATTTTTTTTAAACAGAACGAAATGGTGGAGCTCCAACATAAACTCATGAGACAGGGTCCGACCCGATACAAGATGAGTAGTTGTCACAATTGGTTTTCAAGAACCAGACATAGTACAACGTCGGCCTTGGCACTAGTAAGAAGCCGACGTCATTTCCACGCACTACTGTTTCTTCGGACACTGACTCGTGCCTTCGAGACCAGCTAGCCACCACCCAAGACGAGCTGAAAAATAATAATGATGAGCTACTACAGGTCAAGGTGGACCACGAAAAGAAGATGGAGCAGTTCGACCAACAGATACAAGCTTTCTGGGAGATGTTGGAGGCCTCACTCGGCTGGAGTAGATCAGGCTCGAGCGCCCCCCATCACAGCAGTAATAAATTTTATTTCCATTTGTATAAACATTCAAAACAGATAGTTTTAATATACTATGTATTTTTTATTTAATAAATTTTCATTATAATAATAAAATAATTAATAGAATATTTCATAATTGTGCTATTAATCGGCAACTTTTTTTGAAATAATAATATTTTTTAAACTATTCAATTGAATATTTCAGAGCAAAATTATATAAAATAATAATTTTTTAAAAAAATGTTTGTATACTTTTAGCGTCGAACAGTTTCGTCGCCAAATATGAACTATAGCATCGGGAATTCTTCTTTTTCGTCGAAATAAATTAGACACAAAGTAAGAGGTTTTAGCGTCGATAATTTATGTTTCGGTTCTAATGGTCGTTCTCGTCCATATTTTAGCGTCTAAGTTTAGCGTCGAAATTGTTCGACGCCATTTAGTATTGGCGCCGAACTATTCACTTTTTGCGTCAATTATTTTCGACACTAAAGGCCTTATTTTTTGTAGTGGGTGGAGACAATTATTACAATTCTACTTAAGGTTTTTCTATCTCTTTGGGACACAACTCCAATTTTTTCGCAGAGCTCATGCAGCCATATTTCCTATTGAAACTACTTATTCTCATCTGGTTTGAATCGTATTTCACTTTTTTGAAGTATAATTTTGTTAGTCCGTTGTCCGACCATCATTTTTCTTTATCAATTTTCTAGTTTTATGGTTGATTTTTCAACCATTCTGTCCAACTTGCCATTTTTCCTGAGTTTTAACATTTTTTTGTTGGTTCATGATTCGCACTCCTAATACATTAACTTGTTAGTGGCTGGTTTGGAGCCATACTCATGATTCTTCGAGTTTTCAACCACTAAATCAATTTATTGTGTCTCAAAATTTCCTAAATTTATATTTTTTTACACTTCTCTACTTTCAGGTTTCGACTCTCTCCTCTCGAGCTTCAGCTATCTCCTTTTAGGCTTTGTATCTCTCTTTTCGGATGTCAACTCCTTCTCAGACTTTGGCTCTCACTTCGGGCTTCGGCTCCCTTCGAGCTTCGGCTCTCACTTCGGGATTCCACTTCCACTTCCACATGGGCTTCAACTCCCCCTTCGGGTTTCGTAGGTTAAAGCTCATAAATTATCTATAAATTTCAAGACATCAAGTTGTTGGACAATTATGACCCATAGCATCACTATTTGTAAAGAACATTGTGTTTTTGTACAAATTAACTATGTGACAAAAGGAAATTGCTATTTTATCATTATTGTAGGTTCTGTTAGCCATTGGACCAAGAACAGTTCGCTCTGGATAGACCCACTCGGAATTCCATTAGTAGTATGACTATGTGTCTATGGGAATCCGAATGAGGGCAGGTGTATGTGATCTTTAACCTGAAACTTACGTCGCTATTGCTTGCGACAATCAGTTTACTTTGATATTGGTCGTCTAGAGCCTTAATAGGTTCTTTGTACGCCTTTATTGGGTTTACTGAGAATCGTAGTGTATTGGCTGTGATGTCAAGATGAGAGTATCACTTCAGTCATATGGAGATGATGGTCACACAGGATACGAAACTAGTACTCTTAAAAGTTGCAGCTATCGGGAAAGTATGACTAGGTCATGACTTTTTTATCACAAAGACTAGTTACTCGGGATCCGATATATGCTTCGTACGGGGCAGACACAGAGCCAGCCCTAGGCCTAGCATGTGACATCCGATAATGGATCGTATTACGCATTACATAGTATTACTATGCCTGATACAAATTATAAGCCTCAGCGAATATTTCTGGAGAATTGGGTAGGCTCGGTGTTTTGCTAGAAGCCAACCATGTCTTGTAAATCAGTGATAACGTGGTACGGGGTACACACGTGTTTGGATAGTCTGATGACCTTATTTACTGCCAATATATCCAGGATTCTCTTGGGTCGCTTCCCAGAGATTCATCAATGACATTTGACTCGAATAGAATTAATTTGAGATTAATTATGAGAGAGAAAATTAATTTGGGATTAATTGCGGCACGAATTAATATGGGATTAAGTTCGTATAGAAGAGAGAACGCGATTAATTTAGAATTAATCGATAAAATAAATTTAATAGTTAAATTGGATTTTTCTATTTAATTTATTTATTTGGGACTAAAATAATATATTGGATATATTAAATGAAATCAGATTTCAATACGAAATTAAAATTGGATTTTAAACCGGGCGAACGAATTAATTTGGAAATAATTTGAAAGCGACTATCGTAATAATTTTGCGAGAAATAATTATTTAATTAAATTGGATTTAATTATGTCGCGACGAAAAATTCGTTTAATTCGGAGTTAGCCAACATAAATTTTGAATTTAAATGTGGTGGGACCGCATCACTTACATCAATTGTCAAAAAATAGATGGAAGTAGTTGGCTTTCTTTAAATGTGGCATTTACAACACAACAACCAAGTTTTGAACAACTATTCACCATCTCTCTCTTTCTCCTCTCTTGGCCTATTATTCCTCTCTCACTTGGGAAAATTTTGCTTCAAAATTTTCTTCAAAGCTAGCACTTGGAGAGTCATTTGAGGTGTTAGGAAAACTCACCCAAGGAACAAACAACACAATCAAAAGCTTGGAGCTTCATCCTACAAAGGAAATTTTTGAAATTTCTCCCAAAATCAATGTAAGTCATTCCGCAACTTTTACTTGATTATTTCACGTACAAATCATGTTTAGGATCTTGGAAACATGTCTTAGAGACTAACAATGGTATCTAGAGCCTTGCTAAACTTGATTTGGAAATCTAGGGTTTATAAACTTTATTTGGGTATTTTTGCTTGGAGCATGAAATTTCTAAATTGAGTTGATGGTTGATGTTAGATGATTATAACTTAGAGTTGTTCATCATTGGATTGTTGAAAAATTGATTAGATCAAATTTCCCCAATTTTCCTCATATGGCCGAAAATTACCCTAGTAATGCTCATGGTGATTTTTTAAAATTTGACACTTGGATGTGTTAATGGCATGAAATATATGTTAAATGTTGATTTAATTGGATTGAAATCAAATTGGATGTTTATTTCTTGTCAATTGCCGTGAGATATGCATGTTGTCGGAGACTTGATTTTGCTTCAATTTGTGTTGGACATGAATTGGAATGATAATCATGATTAATTAGATAAATTAATATTTTGGAAATGTTAGATTAATTAATTATTTGTGTTAATTACACTTAAATTGAATTAATGTGATATTTGAAATATTGTATTAATTTAAATTAGTCCCTAAAATACTAATTGGGCTAATTTGGTTATATTTGGATTAATGAGCTTGGTTGGGCCAAGTTTGGTTTTGGACAATTGGGTTGGATCCAATTAGGCCTAAACCATTTCCATAAAAGTCCAAAACATGACTTTTATGCCTTTAATAATTTAATTGGGCCTAATAGGCCAATTTAAGGCATATGGTGATTCCTAAATGGGCCAAGGCATTATGGGTTTGATCCATAATGGCCAAAAGTCCATGGCTAAAGAATTAATTAAAATCTCATTGGACCTAATAGAATTGGCATTGGATGCTAAATGGGCCTTTGAGACCATTTGGATTGGATTTGGAATCCAAGCCTATAAATGCATTAATATAATAAGTGTAATTGTTTAATTTGGAATTAAACTTGAATTAGTATTGAATACAATTAAAATTGGATTTAATATTGTAGTTCGATATAATTCAAGAATACTTAATTTGAGTATTTATTCTTAAACGAGTTGGACTCGCGCAAATCAAATCGTTGTATGAACATTCGATGGTTATTAATTGAAGAATTAATTAATTGGATTAGATTGATTGACAACATGCTATGTGTGAATGCTTGGATGTATTTGTTTGAATAATGTATATCGGATGGATATTAGATGGGTGGGGGTAATTTTGGAAATTATTGTAAATATGGTATTTATTTGAAATTGGACCTGCGTGTCCAGCCTATCACCTCTCATTCTCATAGTATTTCTCTTCTCACCAATTCCCCTCAATGTAAACGAGGTTTCTTATAGTGTTATGTAATTGGGTATTAGAATAATATAAAGTGCTAGCGGGAGAGAAGAAAGAAGAGAGAGATTTGTTCTAGGAACAAATTGTGAATATTCATCCGCATATCATTATTATATTTATCGCGCCTTATTATGCTTTTAGAATGCATGTTTAAGGGTATATGATGAGACCTAATCAAAGATAATAAATTGGTTGCCAATTTACGAAAACGCCCTCATATTTAATATTGAGTGTTTCCTTTCATTGAGTGGTTCTCTCTCAAGATCTGTAGACAACAGAACTTGACGACGCTGTTCTAGGCTCACGGCCTAGTTGGGAGTACGAAATAACATGGAGTCGCCACCCGGTGTGAACCGGGACAAAGATTTAAGGCCGTACTCACCCCTCGCAAGGGAAGACCTCAAACCGTTGGGTTCGGAATGGTCGCTTACTTATGTCACTTGTGATGATAGGATTTGTGCAATTAATCAACCGAGTCTACTCAATAATCATGCTCAAGAGTACTTAGATCTAACATGCTTTCATCCAAATAACTCCACGCAATATAACACAACGAGCATATTGAACCATTAAACCAAAGTAAACAAATAACTAATTAAACATAAACATAAACTAAACGAAACATCATGCATAAAGAATGAAGAAACAACATGCTTAAATAACACAATCATGCTTTGAAAATTAAATAACAAGACTAAATTAAATCATGCTTAAAATAATAAATAAACGGCCTAGAACTATGACATGCTCAAATAAAAATTTGGATGAGACGAGATACGTGTATCTTAAGTGGTACGTGGCGTTGTATCCCGAGTGCAGACCATACTACCGTCCATTCGGAATCGGCTACAGAATTTACGTCCGGGTTTCCATCCGATATACCACAAAAGGGAACACATATCCCGCTCATCCAACAATCACATCATGCTTCAAACGACTCTCATGCAATAATATTTTAAAATAAATAAAATAAAACGAAAGATCATAAGTAAAAAGGTGCCCTCAGGTCTAACCTCTTTTGTCGTTCCTCGAAAGCGCGTTACACAGTCGTCGGAAGGATTGATACTCCGCAAATTTTCTGGTTCACTAATCCAACGATTTTCCTCGCGGTTTCACTGCTCGGGTTGTTGTTTTCACTCCGTTTCACTACTGTTTTTGTTGTATTTTATGGTCACTGTTTTTTTGGTAATTTAGGGACTGTTTTGGGGGTAGTTTTTGGACTGTGTTTAGTGCGATTTTAGGGCTGTTTGGGTTTAATTCGGGGACTGTTTTGGGAAGTTTTTAGGTGCAGTTTTGGGCAGTTTTTAGGTGCAGGTTGTGGTTTCTTGTTACTGTCGGTTTGGCTTGGCAGTGGGTGCTTGATTGGTTGCTTCACGTGGGTGGAGACTGACTTGACTTGTTAATCACGTTGATTGCTCACGTTCTGAAAGGTTGAAGGGTTAGTAAGCAGCGTGTGATGAGTGGCTTGCAAGGTGGCAATTTGGCGTGAATGGAGGCTTATGGGGCGTTTGTAAGTAGGAGGCTAGGTAAGCTTTGTGGCTGCTGGGCGATGTGGGAATGAGGGGCGTGGGTTTGTGCAGGTGGCGAGAGAGTGTGTTGACTGGTGGCTGTTTATGGGCGCGAGGACGTGAGGCGTAATGGGCTGGTGGAGGCTGGGCAAAAGGAGCAAGGGCGTGGGCGTGGGCAAGGTGGCTTCTTGCGTGAGGTGTAGCTCGTTAGTTTGTGTTGATCATTTGAGGGGCTGTGAGGCTGTGGAAGGTGTAGCCAGATTAGGGTTTTTTTGGTGGCTGCCGATTTTTTGTGGTTCGCTGATGGCTCTTTGGTGGCTAGTCGTGGCAATGAGTAGAGGGTTGTGAGGTTTGCTTCACGTGGAGATGGCGGTGAAGTGGGTGGCGTGGTACGTGAAGGTTCTTGGTGCGTGAGGGGTAGATGGCTATTGGCGTGCTGATTTTGGGGTTAAGAGGAGAGAGAGCTTTTGTTATGGTGGTTTGTTTGTAGTCTTTAATGAGAGAGGCAGAGAGGAGGCCGAGAGCAAGATGGTTTAAGGGTCATTGCCGAGAGTGAGAGGGTTGCCGAGGGGTGGTAGAGCTGAGTGATGATCGTTTGTGGTCTGTGAGGGTGAGATGGTGAGTGGTCTGGAGCAAAGAGATCAGAGAGAGCTGAGCGTGGGGGCAGGAGAGAGATGAAGAGAAAAGTATTTTAGGGTTTCGGTTAGTGTCTTTGCCGTGAGAATGAGCCAGCCAGCGTAAGGTTGCAGAGTGTGTTATTTTTATAGTTGTCAATTAGGGTTAGGGTTTGCATGGATTTGAATAAGGAAAGAAATCAAGTTAATTGGGGAATTTATTTAAATTTGGTGAGTGGTTTATTTGTTTTAGGAAAATATTTATTTAATTTTGGTATTAGTTTTAATATAATTTAATTTAAATGTAATTTGTTTTAATTTAATTTAAATTGGAATTTAATTTTAATTATTTTTTAATTCAATTTAATTTGTGACATATATTTTAAATGTTTTAATTATTTAATTTGTGAGATGTGATTTAATGGGTTTGGTGTGTTTTAAAATAGAGGTCCAACAAGCGAACCGGAAGCGAAACAAGCGAGTTAAATCCGACCAAAATATCAATTTCCAACTTTACCCTTCCGACGTCCGTTTCCCGCGGCTTTCACAATCAAAGAGGTAGTGTCTCCATACGAGACTCATCATCGGGACTTATATGTAAAAATGCAGTGTCTACAAGATGCAAGATTGGTTTTGATTTGTTGGCCAAAGTCAAGATCATTGTCTATCGCGGATTTGTTTGAACCATGAAAGCTTTGTTAATATCGCATGTCTTGGGCAATTGTGACTTGTTGGTCAAAGTCAAGGTCACTCATGTTCATCGACGTGGATTACGAAGTTTTCCCACTGTCAATGGGTCGCGCTTAACTGGAATCATTAAGCTTGTTGAGCCAAAGCCAAGGCTTAGTTGATTCAGAGGAAATATGTTAGGAAATATATTGGATATATGTTTCGGACTTGGATGTCCACCTACCGGATCTAGGAATTGGATGGGATCCAATTGATCTTAGAGATCTACCTAGTTAAATTTTATACAGCTTGTTGGCCAAACTCAAGGTTGTGTATTATTTAACGGGATCCTAGCCCACTAGGAAACTAGATTTCCCGAGTACTCAACGGAGGGTTAGAGGCTTGTCAAAAAATAGTTGGAGGCTAGTATTAAATTTGTAATTTCGTTTAATACTCGCTAAAATACGCGCTCTATTTATATTATTCCTCGTTATTATATATATTAGTTGGACTAATATTATTTTATTGTTTTCATTGAACAGTTAGACTGTATTCAACACTACTTCATTTGTAGTTGGTTATATAGTTGGACTATAGTATCCATTACATTTGAGTATACCTGAAACACTTGATTGGATAGTTGGACTATAGCAATCAAAATGGCTGGAAAGATTAGCGTTAGGGACATAATCATGAGTGAGAATGTCTTTAACAGAGCAAATTTTCCAGATTGGGAAATGAACCTCAGGATAGTCCTGGGAGCTGAGAAGTTGCTCTATGTAATAGAGAGACCTCTCGAGCCTGAGCCCGGACTTGAGCAACCAGTAGAGTATGAGCTTTGGAAGACTCATCGTGATGATAAATTTACTGCTCAATCTGTTATGCTTGCTACAATGACTCCTCAATTTCGTCATCAAACAAAAGATTGGATCCTTATGCGATGATGTTGAAGTTGAAGGATCTTCATAGATCTAATCTTAGATCTCAGAAGTATGATGATGAGGACCAGGATGCAGCCACCCAGGATGCAGCCCATGATAGACGGACCACCACAGTACAAGTTCCAGAAGGTCCAATCACGAGGTCTCGAGCTAAAAAGATCCAGGAAGCTATGCATGGATTCATACAGAATATGGTATCTGACTATTCCCGTACTTGTACTTTATTGAGTATGGGCTTGACACTGGACGAACCCAAGATGGTGAATCTTTTTCAGGCCGCGGAGCAACGAGTTACTTAGGCCTATTCTATTATAGTTATTTGGCATTTGTTATTCTTTTATTTAGGGTTTGACTTTTGTTTTATTTCGGCCCGTTATTTAAGTTTGACTATTTTCTTTAGATTATTATTTTATGTTTGGGAATTAGGTTAACCGTGTAAGGGTTTGCACGTGGGGATAGCTTAGCTTAGTTTTAGGATACACGTCTGTTGGTGTGTGGGTAGTTTCATTTTATCCTTGTGGGTTAGGGTTTTGGTTGTAGCCTCCTTATAAAAGGCTAACTCTTTGGTTATGTTTTACAACTCTCTTTCAATAAAAATATTTTATCAATTCGTGAGCATTGAGATCCTCAATTTGTTCTCACTGGTTTTGGCTTATCAAAGGACTGCTAACCCTTTGTGGCGCCCCTATTAGCACTCTAGGTTTCTGTTGCTTGTTCTTCAGAGGTTTAGAGTTTCTTATCCGAACTGTCTTGGTTTCTCTTGGGAACGATTTCAATCTTGTGTGGGTTTGTCTGGCTCCGTTCCAGGCAGGTTCTCATCAGTTGGTATCAGAGCAAAGGTTCCAAGGTCAGTTCACATATTTGTTCTAATTTTTTTTTTTATTTCGTTCATTATATTATCGCGTGTGTTTCTTCCTGCGTTTGTTTTTCCTACGTTTTATTTTGTGATCTTATATCACCCTTGTTTCTTCTATTACCTATGTTGTTTTTGCATCTATTTTGCATCTATTTTGAGTCTGTTAGTCTCTGCGTTGTGGGTATTTCTTTTTCTGATTGTGTCTTCTCCTTAAACTGCGTTTGTGCGATTTGCGTAACCTAGGGTTCTAAGACCCCAAACTCCTTGCGCAGTAGGTAAAACTTGGTGAGATTTTGGAAACAATCGAAATCAGGTCAAATCCACAACACCAAACGTTTTAGAAGGTCTGCGGGACGCGATTTAAAAAAAATATTTTAAAATTTTGCCTCTTGCAATATTTTTCGTAGCAGTCGTATTGTCAAGACGAGGTGATTAAGATAGTTGACTTGTGCGTGTTTAAAAATTCCAAATTTCGAGTGTAATTGCTTACCTGCTGTCTTCCTTGCCGCAATCGCTAGTGTCTTTTCCTTTTCCTTCTTCCATTACATTTCACTAACCTTTTCTTTATCAATTCTCGTCAAACGTATCCACACCTTATTCCCATTCTGTTTGTGTCTACCTCTCTATTGTACTTGTGATTGAGCTGAACAGTGCTATTTGGGACAACATTAAGGGTTTGTTCTTTCCTGCAAGTTCAAATCCTTTGAGAACTCATTCGAGGACAAGAGTGGTAAAAGGCAAGAGTGGGTGAGCTTAGTTTCGGGTAAAAGCCATTTGAGTGACAAACACGAGAGAATTGGAATTGTGAGGATTTTGTCTTTCTCTTTATTTTAGTTGTTCTTTATTTTATTTTATTTTATTTTATTTTATAACTAACGTTTGTTGTAGCTTAAAAAAAGGCGAAAAAAAAGGAAAACATGTCCAGAGAAGGCGCAGCCCCAAGTCAAAGTGCCAATTCCCCACAAGAGCCCCAATTGTGAGATGTGGCGAATACAGTGACCGCACTTCAACATGAGTTTGTGTGAGTATTAGAGTTGATGAGGGATGTTCGAGATGAGGTACAAGCGATAAGACACAATACTCCACAGAGGAATAGGCCAACACGGCCGACTAGAGCTAATGAGGCAGGGCACGTACCCCCCAGGACTGGTGGGTTGCGTACTACCCATGGACGAGATGGAGGCCGAGAATGAGTTTGATTTTGGTGAGGAGTTTGATATAGTATCAGAGGTAGAGATGGGTGAATTTCGGCCTAGAAGAGGTAGGAATGAAAGGCTGTTCAGAAGGAATCATGAGAATGAGGAAGATGGTGATTTGGGAATAATCAAGATGATAATACCTCCTTTCCAAGGCAAGAGTTACCTGAAGCTTATCTAGAGTGGGAATGTAAGCTCGAGCTTCTTTTTGACTGTCATAATTATTCCGAGCTTAAGAAGGTTAAGTTGGCAGTTATTGCATTTACCGATTATGCACTTGTTTGGTGGGATCAAATGATGATCAACATTCGGAGGCATAGGGAGCGACCGATCACTACATGGGCAGAATTGAAAATAGTTATGAGGAAGCAGTTTTTACCGAATCATTACTATCGAGATCTGTATCATAAACTTCAAAATTTTACATAGGGGTTTCGAAGTGTCGAAGACTACCATAAGGAGATGGAAATTGTAATGATTCATGCCAATGTCGAGGAAGACCGAGAGGCGACTATGGCTCGGTTTCTCAGTGGGTTGAATAGGGAGATTGCGAATGTAGTTGAACTGCAACATTACATGGAGTTAGAGGACATGGTACATATGGCAATGAAAGTGGAACGCTAACTCAAGCGAAAACCTGCATTCAAGGGAAATTCGGGTCCAACCAATACATGGAAGCCGAAATGGGGAGATAATGACAGGGATGACACTACATCTAGGTTTAGATTAGAGGCCCCAAAGCCAAGGGAAGATACCACCACCAAGCCTAAACTAAAATTCGAGACCCCACCAAATAAGAGTCGTGACCTTTAAATGTTTCAAATGTTTGGGGAATGGCCATATAGCATCACAATGCCCCCTAACAGAAGGACCATGTATATGAGGGTGATGGAGAAGTAATTTCATATGGTGAGGATGTTGTGGAGGAGGTGCCCGAGTTGGAGGTCGCCAGTGATGAAGAAGAGGTTGAGTATGCAACCAAAGGGGAGTCCCTTATGACCCACCGTGCTTTAAATACCCAGGCAAAGGTTGAGGATGATATGGTACAACAGCGAGAGAGCATATTCCATACTAGATGCCTGGTCCAGAACAAGGTATGCAATATGATTATCGATGGGAGCAGCTGTACTAATGTGGCTAGTACAATACTTGTTGATAAGTTGGGTTTAAATTTACTTAAACACCTTAAACTGTATCGTTTGCAGTGCTTGAAAAACAATGGCGAGGTTAAAGTCAATAAACAGGTCTTGGTTAGTTTCACTATTGGTAAATACAAGGATGGGGTGTTGTGTGATGTAGTCCCAATGCAACCTGGACATCTGTTACTAGGGCATCCTTGGCAGTTTGACAGGAGAGTGATGCATGATCGGTTTCGTAACATATATTATTTTGAGAAAGATGGAAGAAAGGTTACACTTGTTCCGTTGACGCCACGGGAAGTCTTTGAAGATCAAATAAAGCTACAGGCTTCCACAGTGCAAACACCCGCGGACAAGATCGAGGATGAGAGTCGAAGGGATGCGGTTAACAGTTCCAGGGGAGTGAGCGAGAGAAACAGTGAGCATGCACAAAATAATGAGAGTGTGGGTAGAATGAAAAATAGTTTATTTGCTAAAGAGGAAGAATTGAGGAGAGAGTATGACAGAAATAAAGTGATGATCCTCCTTCTATATAGAGAAACTCTTATGCGTTCTGATGACACTAACCCTAACATTGTTTTGCCTAGTGTGTTTACTTCTTTATTGCAGGATTATGGTGATGTGTTTGCGGAGGAGATCCCTCATAGTTTACCACCAATTCGCGGTATTGAGCATCCGATCGATTTCATCTCAGGGGCGGTCATTCCTAACCGACCAGCTTACCGCAGCAACCCTGAGGAAACTAAGGAGATCCAAAAGCAAGTGGAGGAGTTGATGAGAAAAAGGTACGTACGGGAGAGCATGAGTCTGTGCACAGTTCCAGTCATGTTAGTCCCAAAGAAATGTGGTACATGGAGAATGTGCTTGGATTGTCGAGCAGTCAATAATATCACTGTAAAGTATCGCCAATATATCCATAGATTAGATGATATGTTGGATGAATTATATGGCTCTTGTATTTTTTCAAAAAATGACCTTAAAAGTAGGTATCATAAATTAGGATGCGGGAAAGGGTTGAACGGAAGACTGCCTTTAAAATAAAATATAGGTTATATGAGTGGCTTGTGATGCCATTTGGGCTTACAAATTCCCTCATCACCTTTATACGTCTAATGAATCATGTTTTACGTGCCTTTTTGGGTAAATTTGTAGTTGTATATTTTGATGATATTTTAATGTACAACAAGAATTTAGAAGAGCAAGTAGGACATGTGCAAGTTGTGTTTGATGTTTTGAGGAAAGAATTATTGTATGCTAACCTTAACTAAAAATGTGATTTTTGCCTGGAAAAAGTGATATTTCTAGGGTATGTCATTAGTGCTCAAGGCATTGAGGTTGATGAAAACAAAGTCAAGGCCATTCGTGAGTGGCCTACACCTAAGAGCATCACTAAGGTTAGAAGTTTCCATGGACTAGCCAGTTTCTATAGGAGGTTTGTAAAAGACTTTAGCACTATCGCTGCACCACTTACTGAAGTCGTAAAGAAAAATACTGGTTTCCATTGGGGGGAGGAACAGGAGAATGCCTTTAAACTTTTAAAGATCGATTATATTATACTCTTGTTTTAGCCTTACCTACCTTTAACCAAACTTTCGAGATTGAGTGTGATGCTTCAGGTGTCGGTGTTAGACAATTATGACCCATAGCGTCACTATTTGTAAAAGACATTGTGGTTTTTGTAAAAATTAATTATGTAACAATGAAATTACATTTTATAATTTTGTAATTTGATTACTTAAATATATAAATGATAAAAGTCCCTATGATTAGTTCCGGATTGATAAGATATGAGACAATATAATCCATAAAGGTTTAATCATTAAATATCTCTAGTCGTAGTATTATCGAGACTGGACATCGATAATGCGGAATAGACTAGTATTACACTTATGCATGTTATGGAAGCGTAACGACATAGTTCTCATATATTTAAGTATTGGATACTTATGCAAGTGTGATAGGAGGTTATGTTTACCGATGGTACGGAAACAGCTTTGCTCTGGATAGACCCCGCAGAATCCCATTGGTAGTATGACTATGTGTCTATGGGAATCCGCATCAGGGTAGGTGTATTTGGTCTTAACCTGAGACTTACATCGCTAGTACTTGCGACAATCAATACGCTTTGGTTTTGGTCGTCCAGGACTTTAACAGGTTCTGTGTACGCCTCTTCTGGGTTTATTGAGAATCGTAGTGTATTGGGTGTGATGTCAAGATGGAAGTATCACTTCAGTCATATGGAGATGATGATCACGCAAGGATACAGAATTAGTACTCTAAATGGTTACAACCATCGGGATAATATGACAAGGTCATGATTATCCGATTTAAAGAGACTAGTTGCTTGTAATCCGATATATGCTTCGTATGGGGCAGACACTATTCCAGCCCCAGGCCTTGCATGTGATATCCGATACTGGATCGCTATACACAATACTGCATATACTATGCCTGATATAGATTATATATTCCATTAAGAATATTTCTGGAGAATTGGGTAGGCACGGTGCTTTGCTAGAAGCCAACCATGTCTCATAAATCGGTAAAAATGTAGTACGGGGTACGTACGTGTTCAGATAGTCCGACGACCGGATTTACTGCCAACATATCCAGGGATCTCTTGGATCGCTTCCCGAAGATTCACCGATGACGTATGATTCAAGCATAATTAATCTGTGATTAATTACGGAGAGATTTTATCTGGGATAGAATACTATTTGAAGAGAGAGAACGATTAATTTGGAATTAATCGATAAAATAATATATTCGATATATTAAATGAAATTAGATTTCGACGCGGAATTAAAATTAGATTTTAATTCGGGCAAACAGATTAATTTAGAATTAATTCGCTAGCGACGTGAATAATAATTTTACTTGGCATAATTATTTTTTTAAATTTGATTTAATTACATTGCAATGGAAAATTCGTTAATTCGGAATTAGCGAACCTAAGCCCGGGAGTGTTTGCGGGCCCACTCAGATTTCGAATCAAGTGGGGCCCACATGTCACGTCACTTGTCACTTTGAGTGATGGGTTTTGGTGAGAATGATTTTAACTTGTTTTACACTCCAAGTTAAAGTGACATGATTGACTTATTACCAAAAATTTGGTAAACCTTTAATTTGATTTTTGAAATAAAATACATAAAAGAAATCAAGTCAACACACTCCATCACTCTCTCTCATTCACGAAAATTAGCAAAAAAATTGGACTCTCCCATTTTTCTTTCACTTGGCCGAATACACAAAGGAAAGAGAAGGTGATTTTGTTGCAAAATTACCAAGAGCTAGCACTCTAAAGAATCAATACAAGGTCATAGGGAAACTAATCTTAGAGCTTGGAATCCTTTGAAAAAGCTTGGAGCTTGGAGACCTACACTTGGAGACCACCTTGGCCGAATACTACAAGAGGACTTGGAGTTCATTTTTCTTCTCAACACATCTCAAATCCGTTCAATGTAAGTGTGTTTCCTCCTCACTTCATTTTGTATTCATTCTTTTCACTGTTCAAATATGATCTTGGGACTATATTAGAAACCAACAATGGTATCATTGAGCCTAGTTTGAGCATGAAAATGTTAAGGTTCATATGCTTAAAATTTGGGTAAAAATGATTTGAGCATGATTTGATGAAATTGTTTGATTAAGTATGCTTTATTGATGATAACATAGTGTTATGCATGATCATTTTCATGAAAAATGAATTGGATAATTTTTCCCCAAATTAGATGGCTTGGCTGAATGCATGTAGTACCCTAAGTCATGGTATTTTTTGTTCTTTTAATCATTGGATGAGTTTAAAGACTATGGATAATGTTGATTTGTAATTCAATCGGATTGAAAACGAAATCGAATTAAAAACCCTATGAATGCCGTGAGCTTTGAGCATGTAATGAGATGATTTTTTGAATCAATTATGTTGGACATGTGTTGATGATGAAAAGCATGATTAATGGATTAGATTAGTATTTTGGAAATGTTAATTTAAAAGATTAATCATGGCTAAACACTTTGATTTATTATATTATGAATTTTGGAAAATTGGAATTTAATAAATTGGGCTTGATTTTGAATTGGGCTTATAATTGTTGTATTTGGGCATAATGGGCTTGGTTGGGCCAAGTTGGTTTAGGCCAATTGGATTGGATCCAAATTGGGCCTAAATCATTCAATTAAGTCCAAATATAACAAATGGGCTTTAAATGTTTAATTGGGCCTAATGGGCCTAAATTGGTTTCTTGGCAAATAAGGGTGATTCCTTAATTGGGCTTTGGTATTTGAGTTTGACCGATATTGACCAAATTCCATGCCTTATGAAATCAATTGAAAGCCCATTGGACTTTAATTAAACAACATTGGATGTTAATTGGGCTTTGAGACCCGTTTAGATTAGATTTGGAATCTAAGTCGTTAAAGTGCATTAAAAAGTGTAGATATTTAATTTGGAATTAAATAAATGAATTAGTATTGAATACGAATTAAATTAGATTTAAAGAGTAGTTCGATATAATTCAATAATTCATACTTCGAGTACTTATTCACAAACGAGTTGGACTCGCGCAAAATCAAATCGTTGTTTGAACATTGGATGATCACTTAATTCAAATATTAATTAATTGGATTAGATTGATTGAATAACATGCTATGAATGAATACATGGATGTGTTGAATGAATAACGAATATCATATGGATATTAGAAGGGAAGGGCAATTTTGGAAATTGTTGTAAATTTAGAATTTATTAAATTGGACCTGCGTGTTCAGCCTTATCTCTCTTGATTCTTTGTATTTATCTTCTCACCTAATTCCCCTCAATGTTAATGAGGTTTCTCTTATTGTATTATGTAATTGGATAGAAGTAGAATAGTGCTAGCCGGGGAGAGGAAATGGAGTTATTTGTTCTAGGAACAATCTGTGAAATATCCATCCGCATATCGTTATTAATTTATTTATGCGCCTTATTATGATTTTAGAATGCATGCCTGAGGGTGTATGATGAGACCTAACAAAGATAATAAATTGGTTGCCAATTTACGTGAAAAAACCTTCAAAACATATTAAGCGTTTTTCCTTCCATTGAGTGATTTTTACTCAAGATCCAAGATTGGCACTGGCTTGTTGGCCAAAGTCAAGGCCTTTGTCCATCCCGGATGTGTTTGAATCGTGAAGTCTTTGTTCCATATCGGTGTCTTGTCCAAGTTGTGATTTTTTTGCCAAAGTCAAGATCACTTCTTGTCCATGGACATCGATTACGAAGCTTTCCATAGTCAATGGGTTCCGCTTAACTGGAATCATTAAGCTTGTTGTGCCAAAGCCAAGGCTTAGTTGATTCAGAGGAAAAAGGTTAGGAACATATATTGGATATATTGGCATATATATTATATATATGTTTCGGACTTGGAGGTCCACCTACCGGATCTAGGAATTGGATGAGATCCAATTGATCGTAGAGATACCTAGTTAAATATCATACAACTTGTTGGCCAAAGTCAAGGTTGTGTGTTATTTAACGGGATCCTAGCCCACTAGGAAACTAGGTTTCCCGAGTACTCAACAGAGGGTTAGAGGCTCGCCGAAAAATAGTGAGAGGCTAGTATTGAATTTGTAATTTCGTTCAAATACTTAGATTTACGCGCTTTCAAATTATTTCGTCAAATTATTTTATTAGTTGGACTAATATATCATTATTTTTCCTTGTAACAGTTAGACTGTACCCAAACATCGTTAATCGAATAGTTAGACTATTGCACTTAAGATGACTGGAAAATTGAGCATTAGGGATATTGTCATGGGCGACAACGTCTTTAATGGCACCAACTTTCAAGACTGGGACATGAATCTCAGAATCGTTCTGGGATCCGAGAAGTTACTCTACACTATAGAGCGACCTCTTGGGCCTAAGCCCCGACCTGATCAGTTGCTTGAGCTAGAGCTTTGGAAGACTCATAGCGATGATAATGGAACTACTCAATCGGTAATGCTTGCCACTATAACTCTGTAATTCCGTCGTCAAAATAAAGGGTTGGATCCCTATGAGATGATGGCGAAGTTGCACGATCTCCACCGATCTAACCTTAGATCGCAAATATATGAGTTTCAGAAGAAGCTCTTCCGGGCTCACATGTCAGAGGGTACGTCTATTGAGCACCATGTCTCACAAAGGATTCCTGATATTTAGCAGCTCAGACAGATGGGCATAGTCTTCGAGGCTGAGACTTCAGTAGATTTGATCCTACAGTCTCTCCCCGACACTTGGAGTAGGTTCATCATGAACTACAACATGTTGAACCAAGACCAAACTCTTGGAGAGTTGATGTCCACTCTGCGTGAGGCAGAAAATGAGATCCTTAAGGGCAAGAAGCGCGAGGCGCACTATGCTTCAACATCTCAGACTCCGAGGGCTTGGCCCAAGGCGACTGGAGGTGTTAAGAAGAAGAAGCATAAGAAGAAGGGCAATGCCAAATCGTCAAAGGGTTCTGGGAAACCCAAGGACAAATCCCAAGATGTATGCTTTCAGTGCAGGAAGCGGGGTCACTGGAAGCGTGACTGCCGCGAGTACAAGGCAACATGAAGGAGATTAAAGCGGGCAAGACACCGGCTACATGTATGTTTGTTATAGAAATAAACATTTCTACTTCTAGTTTTAAAAATTGGATTTTTGATTCTGGTTGTGGTTGTGGTACTCATATATGTACTGATGTGCAGGATTTGCGGATTAGCAGAAGACTGGCCTCGTAGAGATTGACCTCCGTGTTGGAAATGGGACGCGAGTTGCCGTTTTGGCCGTGGGCACTTATGTTTTGGAACTGCCCTCGGGGCATGTACTTGAACTTATAAACTGTTATTTTATACCTAGTTTGACTAGGAATATAATTTCTGTATCTATGTTAACCCAATGTGGGTATACTTTTGTATTTAGAAACACCGGGTGTTTTATGTATAAAAATGATATAGAAATTTGCACAGCTGATGCAAATAATGGTCTTTATATTTTGAATATAAATCAATCTCAAACATATAATGTAACAAACAAAAGGCTTAAAGTAAGTAACAAAGATGAAACTTATATGTGGCATTGTCGTCTGGGACACATAAACAAGACACGTATATCCACACTTTCGAATAGTGGGTACTTGGACGGATTTGATCCAAATTCATATGACGTCTGTGAATCTTGTTTATTAGGCAAGATGCCTAAATCACCTTTTAGAGGTAAAGGTGTACGCGCCACTGAACTGTTAGCCCTCGTTCATAGTGACGTTTGTGGCCCATGTCTAGCCAGGCTAGAGGTGGATATGAATACTTCGTAACCTTTACGGATGATGCATCGCGTTTTGGTTATGTGTATCTTATGAGACATAAGTCGGAAAATTTTGAGAAATTCAAAGAGTTTCGACACGAAGTAGAAAAATAGACCGGCAAAGCGGTTTTGACGTCTATTTTCCATATATGGACGGAAAATTTTTGACAATAAACATCCTCCAAAAGGTTTCCGTTAAGGAAAGCGGTTTTGACGTCCATTTGCCATATCTTGTAATCGAAATATGCAGCAATAACAAGCATTATGCGAATGGATTTAATCATGACAACGAGTGAAAAAGTTTCATCGTAATCGACACCATGTCGTTGACGATACCCTTTCGCTACAAGCCTAGCTTTATACGTTTGTATGTTGCCATCCATGTCAGTCTTAATCTTGAAGACCCATTTGCAACCAATAGGCTTTACGCCTTCTGGTGCATCAACCAGTGTCCAAACTTGGTTGGTGTACATGGAATCCATTTCGGAATTCATGTCATCTTGCCATAAACCGGAGTCGATACCTTGTATCGCTTCCTCATACGTAGTCGGCTCGTATTCCTCAATAAGATTAATATCCACATAAGGTGAGATCAGAAACCCATACCTCTCAGGTTGTTTTCTGACTCTCTCCGACCTACGCGGTCCTTGTGTATTCGAAGATTATGGTACAGTCTCATCCCTGATGGACTGTTCATGTTCCGTTAAAGATTCTGTTCTAAGAACAGTATCACTCCGATTTTCATCGAGTTATACTTTCCTCCCACTTATCACTGCATTTAGGAATTCCTTCTCAAGGAAAACCGCATGTAGAGCAACAAATATTTTGTTCTCTTGTGGGTGATAGAAGTAATATCCTTTGGTTTCCCTAGGATATCCTACAAATAGGCATTTATCCGATTTGGGTTCTAGTTTGGTACCTTCCAAAGGTTTGACGTATGCCCAGCAACCCCAAATCTTCAGGAATGAGAAACCTGGTTTCTTTCCTGTCCATATTTCATATGGAGTCTGTTGAACAGACTTTGACGGAACCTTATTCAAAATAAGTATTGCACTGTTCAATGCATATCCCCAGAAGGAAATAGGTAGCTCTGTGCGACTCATCATAGACCTCACCATGTCTAACAAAGTTCAGTTTCTCCGTTCAGACACACCGTTTAATTGCGGTGTTCTGGGAGAAGTCCACTGTGAAATAATACCATATTCTTTCAAGTAATCAAGAAACTCATTGCTCAAGTATTCGCCACCACGGTCCGATCGTAATGTCTTAATACTTTTGTCGGTCTGTTTTTCTACTTCGTGTCGAAACTCTTTGAATTTCTCAAAAGTTTCGACTTGTGTCTCATAAGATACACATAACCAAAACGCGATGCATCATCCATAAAGGTTACGAAGTATTCATATCCACCTCCAGCCTGGCTAGACATGGGCCCACAAACGTCACTATGAACGAGGGCTAACAGTTCGGTGGCGCGTACACCTTTACCGCTAAAAGGTGATTTAGGCATCTTGCCTAATAAACAAGATTCGCAGACGTCATATGAATTTGGATCAAATCCGTCCAAGTACCCACTCTTCGAAAGTGTGGATATACGTGTCTTGTTTATGTGTCCCAGACGACAATGCTACATATAAGTTTCATCTTTGTTACTTACTTTAAGCCTTTTATTTGTTACATTATATGTTTGAGATTGATTTATATTCAAAATATAAAAACCATTATTTGCATCAGCTGTGCAAATTTCTATATCATTTTTATACATAAAACACCCGGTGTTTCTAAATACAAAAGTATACCCACATTGGGTTAACATAGATACAGAAATTATATTCCTAGTCAAACTAGGTGTCAGTATTGGGGCAGTATTTATGCAGGAACGACGTCTTATAGCTTTCTTTAGTGAAAAGCTCAACGGTGCAGCGCTGCGTTACCCAACCTACGACAAAGAGTTTTATGCCCTAGTCAGAGCGTTGGAAACTTGGCATCATTACCTCTGGCCAAAAGAGTTCGTGATTCATACTGACCATAAATCTCTGCGGCATATCAAGAGTCAAGGAAAACTTAACAAACGGCATGCAAAATGGATGGAGTTTGTGGAGACCTTAACATATGTCATTCGATATAAGGAAGGTAAGGAGAATGTGGTTGCTGATGCACTTTCACGCAGGTATGTTTTACTTACATCCTTGAGTTCTAAGTTTCTTGGTTTTGACTTTATCAAAGATTTGTATACAAGTGATCACGACTTCTCTGAGATCTACATTGCATGTGACAAAGGTGCTTATGGTAAATTTTACAAACAAGATGATTTTTTATTTAAAGAGAATAAATTGTGTGTGCCTAGTTGTTATATGCGTGAATTATTGGTCCGTGAAGCACATAGTGGGGGTCTTATGGGTCATTTTGGTGTTATGAAAACATTTGATATCTTGCATGAACATTTTTATTGGCCTAAAATGAATAAGCATGTCATACGCATTTGTACTGGTTGCATTACTTGTACGAAAGCAAAATCTAAAGTTCAACCACATGGGCTTTATACACCTTTACCTGTTACTCAGACACCGTGGGTAGATATTTCCATGGACTTTGTGTTAGGATTACCTAGATCTAGGAAGGGCCGAGACTCTATTTTTGTTGTAGTTGACTGTTTTAGCAAGATGGCACACTTTATTGCATGTCACAAATCAGATGATGCCACACACATTGCTGACTTATTTTTTAGTGAGGTTGTTCGCTTACATGGAGTACCTCAGAGTATAGTATCGGACAGGGATGCGAAGTTTTTAAGTCATTTTTGGAAAATTTTATTGGGTAGGCTAGGAACTAAACTGTTATTTTCCACCACTTGTCACCCACAGACTGACGGTCAAACTGAAGTCGTTAACAGGATCTTGTCCCAACTATTACATATTGTCATTTCTAAGAATTTGAAGACATGTGAAGAATGTTTACCTTTCATTGAGTTTGCTTATAATCGTAGTATTCATTCCACTACTTCTTATTCTCCTTTTGAAATTGTGTATGGATTTAACCCACTAACACCTCTGGATTTATTGCATTTGCCCGTTGATAAGAGGGTGAGCCTCGATGGTAAGCACAAGGTCGACTTGGTCAAGTCCAAACATGAGAAAGCAATAAAACACATTGAGAAGAAGAATGAACAATGTGCCTCGCATGCCAATAAGGGTAGACGTCGTGTCTCTTTCGAACCCGGTGATTGGGTTTGGGTACACATGCAAAAAGATCGCTTCCCAAAGCAACGATAATCCAAACTCCAACCCAGAAGTGATGGCTCGTTTCAGATTCTTGAGAAAATCAATGAAAATGCCTATGATGAGTGATAAATGTATCACTATTTCCCACTCATTTAACTTAATATTTTGTATAGTTTCTTGAGTTTTGTGAATATTTTGATGTGTTTTGTGTTATTTGTAGAAAAATAAAGTTTCAGGACATTCTGGAGGTGATTTGGAGCAAAACTGTGAAATTTGGCAAAAAGGGTATTTTGGTAATTTTGGGCGTCCCGACACAAAGGGTATTTTGGTAATTTTGGACATCCCGACACCAAAATAAAGTTTCAAGACATTCTGGAGGTGATTTGGAGCAAAACTGTGAAATTTGGCAAAAAGGGTATTTTGGTAATTTTGGGCGTCCCGACACCGAGGGTATTTTGGTAATTGCACCACCATGCCACATGTCAAAAATTCAACGAGCCGTCTTTTTTAGCCACCATGCCACGTGTCGAAAATTCAGCGATCCAAAAAAAAAAAAATAATTAAATAATTAAATAATTAAAAAATAAAAATCAGAAAAATAATAATAAAAAATAGATTTTTTGCCTATAAATAGATTTCGAATTTTTAGTTTCAAATGTACCAAATCCTCTGTAAATACTTATATAATAGAGAATTCTTCATATTTTCTTCTTTTATTCAGTTTTATTTACGCTTTGTAGTAGTAATTCTATTCTTCCATGAGGAGGTAACTCCTCCATGCTGAGGTAATAAGGTAATACTTTTACTTTTGCTATTTAGATTAATCTCCCTTAAAATATAATATATAAACTATTTAAAATCTGAATTAATAAAGGATACTGCCATTTTCGGACGGTTGGTTATTCAATTTAATTTGGTTAATTTGACTTAATGAGGATACGCCACACTGGACGGTTGGTTTAAGTTTATATTTCTGTTCCGCCTTATGGCTGGTATATTTGAATTTGACTTAATCAGGATACCTCCATTCCGGACGGTTGGTTTAAAAAATCAAAAGATTTATTTTTTATTTTATGGGAGATATCTAAATAGTGAATAGTAGAAGTTAATTCCTTTTACCTTAGCATTTCTTTTTATTACTTTTCAGCAATTTCATTTTATGTCTTTTAAAGTTTATATCAGCTTTAGTTATGTAGTGTAACTAAGTTAAATATCTAGGGTTGTGATAAAATCTAATATTACCGATTTAAAAAGGGTTAGATTATAGTTTGGGTAAATAAAAGAATTATTTGTTGAGTCATAACCTTAATGCCTTTTTATTAACTGATCACTAATAAAATTGATTAGATAAAACTTAAAATGAACTAGACATAGAGATTTTAAGTTTAAAGACCTTATACTCAACAACCCACGATCTTCTTTAGGATAGATAAACCTTTAATAGATTTCCTTACAGGATAGGAATATACCTGTTGGGCGGGGGTAATCAATAATTGGAATTCAATCTTAATGAATCTAGGTAATTTAATTGACATAGACATATGGTTCATTTTGATTATTCTAGGTATTTGTAAATGACCATCGGAAGAGGCTTTTACTTAATTTAGTGTTCCAGATTAATAATTCAATATTTTACCTAACTATGATATAATCACTTCATCTTTTAAAAGATATTAGAAAGATTCGCAACCCTAGATCTTTGAGTCTTTTATTTTCCTTAGTATTTTCTTTTGTCTTTTTATTTATTTATTTATTTAGCAAATCTACAAAGCAGATCATTTCAAGCAATCAATCACTTCTCCCTCAATTAGATATTTGTAAATAAATAGATTCAACAATTAATAACAACAGTAGGAATTAAGTCCTCGTGGGATCGATATTTTTATACTACTTGAACGATACGTGCGCTTGCGTTATACGTGTGTGTTTACGCCGGTCAAGTTTTTGGCGCCGTTGCCGGGGACTTATTTTTCTTGAGTTATTAATTTTGAAGCTATCTAATTTACTTATATCTAATTTTCTTTATTATTATCTGTACTTTTTATTTCTTTCTTTTGTTTTCAAGTGATTGAAAAAATGGAACATTTTGAAACATTACGAGCTTTACTAGAAAAAGATACACCCCAAATCTGGGAGCAACAGTCTAGTTTTCTGAGGCATGTTGTCCAGCCCAACAACTATCACTGGAAGCCAGAATCAAGCAATACTACATTTGCTCATCAGAATGAAATGGGGAGATGTGTAATATGTGATGGTAACCACCCGAGCGATCAATGTATATATCTTTCAGAGTGGCAGAATTATTGGAATCATTCAACGTACGTAGAATCATCACATTTTCCATCTTATCCACCATCCATCTATGATCTTCATCAAGAACCAGATCCATCAGAGGAAGATCAGTTGAATGACATGCTAAAAGATTGGCTCAAGAAACGAGAAGCTCAATTTGATGTACAAATTCAGAGTCAAGCGGCGTCTATACAAAGGATGACAGATCAAGTTAGACAATTAACAGACAACCTGAATCACATATCTCACGGAGCAAATTCAAATAATACTGAAGAAGCCTTTAAATATCCTGAGATTCATCATGACATCATAACAGAGGACGAGGCTGAGCAGTATCAAGAATCAGAGGTATCAGTTCAGGAACTTGCACCAATAAAGTGTCTATTTGACTTTTATTATTCAGATTCTGACGAGGATGAAGCTGATCTATTTGTACCAACTGCACCAACAAGGAAGGATGAAACTTTCCATCCTCAGAATGAAGATCTTGGAGCATGCTTTGCAACGATGTTTGAAGAAGATCTTCCTAAACCATCCATTCCAGTCATATCAGAGGATGAAGACCTAAAATCTGACATTTCTTTTCATCCTCAGGTTGACAATTTTGAAAAATGTATTTCACAGATGATAGATGAAGAACTGAATGCTGAGATCCTAAAATTCATCTGTGAAGAAAAGGTGGAGCAAGAAACAGAGAAAATAGAGGAGCAATTGTCAGACAAAATTAAAGATCCAGTGCATTCAAGAGAAACATCACTCTTTTGGGGAGTACAATTTAGAGATATTACTCAGAAACTTGACAGAATGGAAATCCCATTCCAAGTCAAACATCATACAAGACCTCCTGAATTTCTTTCTTTCTTTTCATGAATCACTGGAACAACAAAAGTTAAAAAGGTGGCACGAGCACTGAATGAGACAAAACTCTTTTTGCCACTTTACCGTTGGAAGAGACCCTTCAAAAGCAACGCTCATGGAATTGTCTTTAATAGGACATCCAAAACGACGTTGAAACCTCATTGACAGATAGATTTCAGTCACGTCTGGCTGACGACAAAAAATTTAGCGCTAGCAGGGAGGCAACCCATGCAATTTGTTGTAATTTTTTTATTTTGTGTATACATGTTATAGAATTTTTAATTTTGTGTGTTGTTTTGTAGGGAAAAGCACAAACGGAGAATTTTAAGACATAAGGAATGGTGTTTGGCAAAGATAAGAGATAAATCATGAGTGATGGCTGAGTAAGGAATGAGTTCTTGAGACGCATCCTTATGAATTTATAATAAGCAAGTGGCGTATTGAGTACACAATCCCGTTGCCTTAATTATTGCTTTGATTTGCTTTTCTTTTGTTTTTATCTTTATTTTCGCCGACAAGATCCAGACTTTTTTTTACTATCATGATTTATTTTAAAAAGTTCATCTAATAATTGTCATTTAGCAGATACTAGTGCTATTATATTACTCACCCATTTCAGGTTCTATAAATTTAGCTCGTCATTTCTTTCTTCGACACATTCAGATACATATTCAATTAAGAGAGAGAAAATGGAAGCAACATCACAGCAGAGATTCAGAAGAATTTGTGTTTTCTGTGGATCTAATTCTGGTAACAAACCAGAATTCATTGAGGCTGCGAAAGAATTGGGGCGAGTGATAGCTGAGAAGAATATGCACCTAGTATATGGCGGTGGCAATCTTGGATTAATGGGAAGTATTTCAAAAGCAGTTCAGAATGGTGGCGGGCATGTTTTGGGAATCATCCCAAGACCTTTGGCAAAAGAAAAATTAATCGGACCCACGAATGGTGATGAACACATTGTATCAAGTATGTCTGAACAAATTCAGGAAATGATCAATACAGTAGATGCGTTTATTGCATTGCCAGAAGGACTTGGAACATTTGAGTAACTATTCACAGTAGCATCATGGGCACATTTAAACATCCATCGAAGCCTATTGGGTTATTAATTATTGAGCATTTCTTCGATTTTCTGTTTGTTTTCCTTGCGGAAGCAAATAGACACTTCATCATCACGAAATCAATAGATGAGATTTTCCTGACTGCTACAAAGGCAGAAGAATTGATCGACCAAATCCTTGCCTTTGAACCGAAACTGGACCCCATTCTCTCCAAGTTGGAATGGTCCGATGATGATCATGGTAAGAAGCGTCGAATAAATCTGGATCTTAACCTTTAATTTGCTAGTAGTAATTCAGCTAACCAGGTACTATCTTCTAAACTCTTCTTCTACTGTTTAAAGACATTGGGGACAATGTCTCATTTAGGTTTGGGGGTGAGGAATAGTTAATAGTACTTGTTTGTATTGTGTTTTTATTTTTAGTCCAAAATTTTTCGAAAAATACAAAAAAGTTAACAAATTTTCAAAAATTACAAAAATATTTTGCATTTTTATCAAAGGCATATTTAAAGCTAGGTGATGGTTTGGTGTCTTCCTTCACTCACTACCTTTCTATAAGGAAAAGCTGTGAAGGCACCTAGATAATCATTCACCTGTAGCTTGTTGTGATAGACTAGTTTGAAGGACTCGTTGTTTATTCCTGACACCAAGCGATAAGAGCCTAAGAGGCTAGGGTACTTAAGTGAGCCTCGCTCCACCCTCCCTCTGGGGAATCTACAACGGGAAGTCCATTCGACAGTTAGTCACACACCATGACCAGTAAAAATTATTTCTTTATGGTTTTGTTTTTATGTTGACTAAAAAGGTGGAATTGGTAAGAAATAGATGTGTAAGGAATTCTCACTCCTGATACGTATTTCAAAACCCATTTTTTCGAAACAAGTTAATTTTTGTTTATTTCCTTTTCAATTATTTAATTTGTAAATTCTCCATAAATCAGACTAAAAATGGATCTTCATATACTTAATTGGCAGATATTATCAACATACATGGTAACATACAGACATAGGATAAAATTGAAAAGATTGTAATATTCAGTGCTATAGTTTAATTGGAGAAGCATCTCAAAAAAGTGATGGAATAAAAAAAAAAAAAAAAATCTGAGATTCGAGTTATTAAGTTTGTAAGGGTATTTTAATACCTAGTGCCCTAAAACCAACTGGTTTGGAGTCACTGGCCCAAAGCTCGCTACATGGATCAAAAAGATGATAGAAAATAAATATATATCTGATGTCTGAGTAATTAAGTCCGTAGGGGTGTCTTAACACCTGATGCCCTAAAGCCAACTGGTTTGGGAGTCACCGACCTAAAGCTCGCTACATAGATGGAAGATATTGTATATAAATAAAAAATAGAGAAAAAATCAAAGAAAAAATCAGAAAAATCAGAAAATTTATTCCATTACTACAAAAATATGTGAATTCTGATAAAACTTTAGGACAAAAATATTACTCTCTTATCAACTGCACTTATGACTGTTGTGGGCAAAATGGGTTATTTAATATTTTGTTGGCTGTGTATATGGAGAATGGTAAAAATAATCGGAGAATTTACTTATTCAGTAATTTAGAATGAAACAAAACAACAAATAACTTGGAGTAGAAGTTTCACATGATTAGTCACTAACTTCTTTATTCTCTTTTCTCTTGTCTTTTGCTTTTGTATGCATTAGTTTCACTACCTTTTTACTTTTATAAAATGTTTGTGGGTATCATTGCTGTAAACCCTCACGAGACTACAAAAGCATAACCTTAATGCCTTTTTATTGAGTGATCACTAAAAAAATTGATTAGATAAAACTTAAAATGAACTAGACATAGGGATTTTAAGTTTAAAGACCTTATACTCAACAACCCACGATCTTCTTTAAGGATAGATAAACCTTTAATAGATTTCCTTACAGGATAGGAATATACCTGTTGGGCGGGGGTAATCAATAATTGGAATTCAGTCTTAATGAATCTAGGTAATTTAATTGACATAGACATATGGTTCAATTTGATTATTCTAGGTATTTGTAAATGACCATCAGAAGAGGCTTTTACTTAATTTAGTGTTCCAGATTAATAATTCAATATTTTACCTAACTATGATATAATCACTTCATCTTTTAAAAGATATTAGAAAGATTCGCAACCCTAGATCTTTGAGTCTTTTATTTTCCTTAGTATTTTCTTTTGTCTTTTTATTTATTTATTTATTTAGCAAATCTACAAAGCAGATCATTTCAAGCAATCAATCACTTCTCCCTCAATTAGATATTTGTAAATAAATAGATTCAAAAATTAATAACAACAGTAGGAATTAAGTCCTCGTGGGATCGATATTTTTATACTACTTGAACGATACGTGCGCTTGCGTTATACGTGTGTGTTTACGCTGGTCAGCCTACATAATGGATTTGCCAGTTGAGTATAATGTTTCTGCGTCATTTAATGTTTCTGATCTTTCTTTGTTTGATGCAGATTCAAGGTCGAATCCTTTTGAGGAGATGGGGAATGATGAGGCCCAGGATGCAGCCCATGATGGATGGACTGCCACAGTATAAGTTTCAGAAGATCCAATCACGAGGTCTTGAGCTAAGAAGATCCAGGAAGCTATGCATGGATTCATACAGAAGATGGTATCTGACTATTCTCGTACTTCTACTTCATTGAGTATGGACTTGACGCTGGACGAATCCAAGATGGTGAATCTTATTCAGGTCGCGGAGTAACGAGTTACTTAGGCCTATTCTATTATAGTTATTTGGCATTTGTTATTCTTTTATTTAGGGCTTGACTTTTGTTTTATTTCGGCCCGTTATTTACGTTTGATTTTTTTCTTTAGATTATTATTTTATGTTTGGCAATTAGGTTAAGCGTGCAAGGGTTTGCACGTGGGGATAGCTTAGCTTAGTTTTAGGATACACGATTGTTGGTGTGTGGGTAGTTTTGTTTTATCCTTGTGGGTTAGGGTTTTGGTTGTAGCCTTCTTATAAAAGGCTAACTCTTTGGTTATGTTTTACAACTCTCTTTCAATAAAAATATTTTATCAATTTGTGAGCATTGAGATCCTCAATTTGTTCTCACTGGTTTTGGCTTATCAAAGGACTGCTAACCCTTTGTGGTGCCCTATTAGTACTCTAGGTTTCTGTTGCTTTTTCTTCAGAGGTTTCGAGTTTCTTATCCGAACTGTCTTGGTTTTTCTTGGGAACGATTTCAATCTTGTGTGGGTTTGTCTGGCTCTGTTCCAGGCAGGTTCTCATCATTTGATTTGCAGAATAGGCTCTTTCGTTCTCGTATGTCAGAAGGTACATCTGTCGAACACTGTTTATCACAGATGATTGCTAACATCGAATAGCTAGGTCAGCTAGGCATTACCTTCGAGGCTGAGACTTCCATAGATTTGATCTTACAGTCTCTGCCCGACTGCTGGGGCGGGTTCATCATGAACTATAAAATGATGAACCAAGAGAAAACTCTTCGAGAGTTAATGGATATGCTGAAAGAAGCAGAGCCAGAGCTTCAGAAAGACAAAAGCGCGAGGCGCATCTTACTTCAACATCCAAGAAGGCTAAGGCTTGGCCGAAGGCTTCTGGGGGTGTGAAGAAAAAGAAGAAAAAGAGCAAGGCTCAATCATCACAGTCTTCTGGGAAGACAAAAGACATATCCCAAGACGTCTGCCTACCTGTGGCAAATGGGGTCACTGGAAGCGTGACTGCCGTAAGTACAAGGCGGACTTGAAGGAAGCGAAGGCGGACAAGACTCCAACTTCATGTATGTTTGTTATTGAAATAAACATGTCCACTACTAGTTTTAAAAATTGGATTTTTGATACTGGATGTGGTACTAACATATATACTGATATGCAGGATCTGCAGAATAACATGAGATTGGCTTCATGAGAGATCTACCTGCGAGTCGGAAATGGGACAAAAGTCATTGTTTTGGCCGTTGGCACCTATGTTTTGAACCTGCCCTCGGGGCATGTACTTACATTAGGGGACTGTTATTTTATACCTAGTTTGACTAGGAATATTTTCTCTATATCTAGTTTAACCAGATGCGGGTATACCTTTGTATTCAGGAACACTGGGTGTTTTGTTTATAAAGATGATATTGAGATATGTACAGCAGATGTGAATAATGGTCTTTTTATTTTGAATATAAAAAAATCTCAAACATATAACATGACAAACAAAAGGTTCAAATTGAGTAAAACAGATGAGACTTATTCGTGGCATTGTCGTCTGGGACACATAAACAAAACTCATATATCCACACTTTCGAAGTGTGGATACTTGGACAGATTTGATCCTAATTCATATGATGTCTGCAAATCTTGTTTGTTAGGAAAAATGCCTAAAACACCTTTTAATGGTAAATGTGTACGTGCCACCGAGCTGTTAGCCCTCATTCATAGTGTTGTATGCAGGCCCATGTCTAGCCAGGCTAAAGGTGGATATGAATACTTTGTAACCTTTATGGATGATGCATCGCATTACGGTTATATGTATCTTATGAAACACAAGTCGGAAACTTTTGAGAAATTCAAAGAGTTTCGACACGAAGTAGAAAATAGACCGGCAAAAGTATTAAAACATTGCGATCGGACCGTGGTGGAGAATACTTAAGCAATGAGTTTCAAGATTACTTGAAAGAATATGGTATTCTTTCACAATGTACTCCTCCCAGAACACCTCAATTAAACGTTGTGTCCGAACGGAGAAACCAAACTTTGTTGGACATGGTAAGGTCAATGATGAGTCGTACTGGATACGCATTAAACAGTGCAATACTTATTTTGAATAAGGTTTCGTCAAAGTCTGTTGGACAGACTCCATATGAAATATGGACAGGAAAGAAACCGAGTTTCTCATTCCTGAAGATTTGGGGATGCTGGGCATATGTTAAACGTTTGGATAGTACCAAACTAGAATCCAAATCGTATAATTGTCTATTTGTAGGTTATCCTAGGGAAACCAAAGGATATTATTTCTACAACCCACAAGAGAACAAAATATTTGTTGCTCTTCATGTAATTTTCCTAGAAAAGAAATTCATGAATGCAGTGCTAAGTGGGAGGAAAGTAGAACTCGATGAAAATCGGAGTGATACTATTCCCGACATCGACCCCCCCACGGAACACGAACAGTCCATCAGGGATGATACTGTTCCACAATCTTCTAATACACAAGAACCGCGGAAGTCAGTGAGAGTCAGAAAACAACCTGATAGGTATGGGTTTCTGATCTAACCTCATGTTGACATTAATCTCATTGAGGAAGATAAACCGGCTACGTATGAGGAAGCGATACAAGGTATAGACTCTGCTTTATGGCAAGAATCCATGAAGTCCGAAATGGATTCCATGTATACCAACCAAGTTTGGACACTGGTTGATGTACCAGAAGGAATTAAGCCTATTGGTTGTAAATGGGTCTTCAAAAAGAAGACAGACATGGAATGTAACATACAAACTTACAAAGCTAGGCTTGTAGCTAAAGGGTATCGTCAACGACATGGTGTCGATTATGATGAAACCTTTTAACCCGTTGCCATGATTAAATCCATTTGGATAATGCTTGCTATTGCTGCATATTTCGATTATGAAATATGGCAAATGGACGTCAAAACCGTTTTCCTTAACGAAAACCTTTTGGTGGATGTTTATATGCAACAAGCTGATGGTTTTGTCATACCAAGACATGCAAACAAGGTTTGCAAGTTAAACCGATCCATTTATGGATTAAAGCAAGCATCGCGTTCTTGGAACCAACGTTTTGATGAGATCATAAAAGAATATGGTTTCATTCAAAACGAAGATGATTCTTGTGTATATAAGAAGGTTAATGGGAGCGTACTGACATTCATTGTCCTATACGTTGATGATGTATTGCTTCTTGGCAATGACATTCCCATGGTACAATCGGTGAAAGCTTGGATTTCATTAAAATTCTCCATGAAAGACCTAGGAGAGGCAGTCTTTATTCTAGGAATAAGGATCTACCGGGATAGATCTAGAAAGTTGTTGGCACTCTCCCAGAGCTCGTACATTGACAAAGTATTGAAGAGATTCAACATAGATCAGTCCAAGATAGGGCTGCTTCCGGTGTCACATGGCTTCTCTCTATCGAATGATATGTGTCCTAAAACTCAAGATGAGAGAGATGAAATGATTCGGATCCCGTATTCTTCAACAGTCGGATCAATCATGTATGCCATGATATGTACGCGACCTGATGTCTCATATGCTTTGAGCATGTGCAATCACTATCAGGCCGATCCAGGTGATGGTCACTGGATTGCTGTAAAGAACATCCTTAAGTATCTTAGACAAACTAAAGATGCTTTCTTAGTCTATGGGGAATGAGAACTTGAGGTGACTAGGTTCACCGATGTAAGTTTCCAAACCGACAAAGACGACTGTAAGTCGCAATCAGGGTACATATTTTGTTTGAACAATGGAACAGTGAACTGGAAATCTTCCAAGCAAGAGACTGTTGCCGATTCAACAACAGAAGCAGAATATATTACTGCAGCTGAGGCAGTAAAAGAAGCAATTTGGATCTGTAAATTCCTAATTGGATTAGGAGTAGTTTCGTTAGCAGCTGAGCCCGTACCTTTGTATTGTGACAATAATAGGGCTATCTCATAAGCTAAGGAACCACGGTCGCATCAATAATCCAAGCATGTACTTCGACGATTTCATATGATTCGTGAGATCATACATCGTGGCGATATGAAGATCAAGAAGATCACATCAGATGATAACATTACAGATTCGCTGACGAAAGCTATATCTCAGTAAAAGTTTGAACGACATGTACATAGTTCAGGTGTTAGACACTTGAGTGATTGGCTATAGGCCAAGTGGGAGATTGTTGGATAATTATGACCCATAGCATCACTATTTGTAAAGAACATTGTGTTTTTTGTACAAATTAACTATGTGACAAAAGGAAATTGCTATTTTATCATTATTGTAATTAGATTACTTGGATATATAATAATAAAAGTCCATATGGTTAAATCAGATTAATAAGATATGAGACAGTATTAATCCACGAACGATTTAATCATTAAATATCCATAGTCGAAGTATTATCGAGATTGGACATTGATAATATACAATAGATTATTATTACACTTGTGATCGTTATGGAAGCTTAACGGCATAGTTCTCATATATTTAGGTATTGGATAATTATGCAAGTGTAATAAGAGGTTCTATTAGCCGTTGGACCGGGAACAGTTCGCTCTGGATAGACCCACTCGGAATCTCATTGGTAGTATGACTATGTGTCTATGGGAATCCGAATCAGGGTATGTGTATGTGATCTTTAACCTGAGACTTATGTCGCTATTGCTTACGAAAATCGGTTTACTTTGATATTGGTCGTCTGGAGCTTTAACAGGTTCTGTGTACGCCTCTATTGGGTTTACTGAGAATCGTAGTGTATTGGATGTGATGTCAAGATGGGAGTATCACTTTAGTCATATGGAGATGATGGTCACACATGATACGTAACTAGTACTCTTAAAAGCTACAGCTATCGGGAAAGTATGACTAGGTCATGACTTTCCGATTACAGAGACTAGTTACTCAGGATACGATATATACTTCGTACGGGGCAAACATAGATCCAGCCCTAGGTCTAGCATGTGACATCCGATAATGGATCGTATTACGCATTACATAGTATTACTACGTCTGATACAGATTATATTCCTCGCCGAATATATCTGGAGAATTGGGTAGGCACGATGCTTTAATAGAAGCCAACCATGTCTTGTAAATGGGTGAGAACGTGGTACGAGATACGCACGTGTTCGGATAGTCTGATGACCTTATTTACTGCCAATATATCCAGGAATCTCTTGGGTCGCTTCCCAAAGATTCACCAATGATATTTGACTCGAATAGAATTAATCTGGGATTAATTATGAGAGAGAAAATTAATCTTGGATTAATTGCGGCACGAATTAATCTGGGATTAAGTTCGTATAGAAGAGAGAACGTGATTAATTTAGAATTAATCGATAAAATAAATTTAATAGTTAAATTGGATTTTTCTATTTAATTTATTTATTTGGGACTAAAATAATATATCGGATATATGAATTGAAATCAGATTTCAATACGAAATTAAAATTGGATTTTAATTCGAGCGAACGAATTAATTTGGAATTAATTCGAAAGCAACTATCGTAATAATTTTGAGAGGCATAATTATTTAATTAAATTGGATTTAATTATGTCGCGACGACAAATTCGTTAATTCGGAATTAAACGAACTCGGGCCCAAGCTAAGTTGTGTGTTGAGTTAGCCAACACAAATTTTGAATTTAAATGTGGTGGGACCAGATCACTTACATAAATTGTCAAAAAATTGATAGAAGTAGTTGGCTTTCTTTAAATGTGGCATTTACAACACAACAACCAAGTTTTGAACAACTATTCATCATCACTCTCTTTCTCCTCGCTTGGCCGATTCTTCCTCTCTCACTTGGGAAAATTTTACTTCAAAATTTTCTTCAAAGCTAGCACTTGGAGAGTCATTAGAGGTGTTAGTGAAACTCACCCAAGGAACAAACAACACAATCAGAAGCTTGGAGCTTCATCCTACAAAGGAAATTTTTGAAATTTCTCCCAAAACCAATGTAAGTCATTCTGTAACTTTTACTTGATTATTTCACACACAAATCATGTTTAGGATCTTGGAAGCATGTCTTAGAGACTAACACAAGTTTCAAGACTCTGACCTCTGATTTCAAAATACAACCTCAAGCTTGTTCCTTCATCACTAACTTGAGTTAAAGGGGGTGTTAAGGAAATATATATCTTTCCTATGGAAACAATCTCCAAGATTCTGATTATAATTTATTGATGGTGGTTTTTTGTAAGTTCTTATCCCGAAAAAGGTTGAAGGTATTGTAGTACTACCGAAACAGATGGATAGAGAGGCCCAAGAGCCTACAGGTAAAGAGGAGGTTGAAGAAATAACCCGACCATGGTAAGTGATAGGGTCTCCCTACGGAGATATTTTGAGGTGAGACAAGTGATGATAGTTCTTGACCCGATTATATTAAAGATGGTTGTTTGGGACTCTTTGAGATTTTTTTTAGACTGACCCAATTAAGTATTATTCATATAGGCTCGACCTGACAACTTTGAAGTCTGGATTTAAAAGCATATCATTTGTCTCGGTTGTCCGACCCGAGGAACGAAGATAGACTGATGACCGACCAGTTTGGGAACAACATGACATCTACCTTACCTAGAAATGAGTGCATCTAGAAAACTAATGATGAAAGAGATAAAGCAGCAGTTCACAATGATCATAAGCTCTGCCAGCTTCCATAGGTTAGTGCAATGTCAGAGCCGTAACCACCATAGGTCGGTACAGTAGTAGAGAAATAAGCTTACTTGATTGGCTGATTAGGTAGTGAAAGCAATGACTAAAGGTTGTAATGATGATTCAGTGACATGAGCTGACGCTGGGGTCGGTTGCAATAGTGTTTCTGAGAACCTATATAAAGGGGTAGAAGTCACATTAGAAAGGGTTATCAATTTTTACATTTCACAACACTTGTAATTTGAGAGCAAATCTAGTAAAGAAAACTAAGTGAGTGTACTTGGCCATATTGTATACCAGATGGGTTATTTGCTATGCACTGATGAGTGGTAAATGTATCATTATTTCCCACTTATTTTACCTAATATTTTGAATAAATTCTTGAGTTTTGTGAATATTTTGATGTGTTTTGTGTTATTTTGTAGATAAATAAAGTTTCAGGACATTCTGGAGGTGATTTGGGGCTAAAATAGTGAAAAAGGAAAAAAAGGGCAAAATCATCATTTTGTGCGTTGTGACGCGCAAGCCTTCGGCATCGCGACGCCTAACGTGCGCCGCTCCATGCTAACATACATCGGGGACACGTGTCAGAATCTAAGAAGTTTGACTTTGCTAACGTGCGTCGTGCCACGTGTCAACATCACAGCCCATCTGCTAACATGCGTCGTGCCACGTGTCATCATCCTATGGTGCCGACAATCGCCATCGCCACGTGTCACCTCACTTTTCAGCCACGTCATCGCCATGTCAGCAGAAGACCGAGTCAACTTTTCCATGTCACCGCCACGTCATCATCAGCCAATCATAGCGCGCCACGTGTCACAATCCTACGGTGCCGAAAATCGCCATCGCCACGTGTCGCCACGTCATTGCCATGTCAGCTCAATCATTCAGCTCCTAGCTGCCTCTGCCACGTGTCATCTTATCACCTTATCCATTGCCACGTGTCGAGCTCTCCGCGTTCCAAGTCACTAATCACGTGCGTCGTGATGCGAGCTGCGGGTTGCGACGCGTCACCACCACAGAGGCCTATAAATTCAGCTCATTCTATTGATTTCAGATGTACCTTCCTCTCTGAATTCTCTGATGTAAATAAGGAGTTTGTATATAGTTTTCCTTAAATTTCAGTTTTGTAATTAATTTTTAGTTACTCTCTGTAATAATAATTTACTTTCTTTACTTTTTCAGTTTTACTATTCAGCTATGAGGAGGTAACTTCCCCCTGTTAGGGTGAAAGGTAAACCTTTTATTACTGCTATTTAGATTAATCTCCCTTAATTATAATATATTCACTATTTAAAATTTGATTTAACAAGGATACCGTTATATTGGTCGGTTGGTAATCAATTATAAACTGGTTTTAATCTAACTAAGCATGGATACCGCCTGGTTGGTCGGTTGGTAATTTACCGCCTATATGGCTTGTTTATGGATAAATATTAATACCGCATTTATGGCAGGTCGGACTTAATTTGACTTAATCAGGTTACCGCCTATATGGCTGGTTGGTAATGTTATCACAAGTTAATATATTATATTAAGGGAGATATCTAAAATAGTAGTGGTAAAAGTAGATCCTTTAACCCTATCATTTTATTAAAACTATTAATCCAATTATAAAATCAACTATTAATTGAAATAGTTTCAATACAGCCCAACTGTTTTATTAAAACAACGATTAATTATTAGTTCAACTAATAAATAATTTATTTGACGAAAAAATTAAAATGAGCGCGTATGGCAAGTAACTAAACGAATATTGCAAATTTAATACTTGCCTCCCACTATTTTTCGGCGAGCCTCTAACCCTCTGTTGAGTACTCGGGAAACCTTATTTCCTAGTGGGCTAGGATCCCGTTAAATAACATACAATCTTGACTTTGGCCAACAAATTGTATGATAATTAACCAGGTAGATCTCTAAGATCAATTGGATCACATCCAATTCCTAGATCCAGTAAGTGGACATCCAAGTCCGAAACATATATCTTATCTATGCCAAGATATCCAATATATTTCCTAACCTTTATCCTCTGAATCAACTAAGCCTTGGCTTTGGCACAACAAACTTAGTGATCCCAGTTAAGCGGAACCCATTGACCTTGGAAAGCTTCGTAATCAATGTCGATAGACAAGAAGTGATCTTGACTTTGGCCAACAAATCACAACTTGGACAAGACACCGATATGGAACAAAGCCTTCATGATTCAAACACATCCACGACGGACAAAGGTCTTGACTTTGGCCAACAAACCAATGCCAGTCTTGGATCTTGAGTAAGAATCACTCAATGGAAGGAAAAAACGCTTAATATGTTTTGAGGGTTTTTTCGCGTAATTGGCAACCAATTAATTATCTTTGTTAAGGTATCATCATCATACACCCTTAAACATGCATTCTAAACACATAATTAGGCGCGTATAAATAAATATAATAATGATATGCGGATGGATATTTAAACACATTGTTCCTAGAACAAATCTCTCCATTTCCTCTCTCCTGCTAGCACAAGTATTACTTCTACCCAATTACATAACACTTCTAAAGAAACCTCATTTACATTGAGGGGAATAGGTGAGAAGAGAAATACAAAGAGTAAAGAGGTAATAGGCTGGACACGCAGGTCCAATTTAATAAATTCTAAATTTATTACAACAATTTCCAAAATTGCCCTCACCCAACTAATATCCATCCGATATACATTATTCATACACCGCATCCATGTATTCACACAAGCATGTTATCAATCAATCTAATCCAATTAATTAATCTGATAATTAATGACCATCTAATGTTCAAACAACGATTTGATTTTGCGCGAGTCCAACTCGTTTTGCGAATAAGTACTCAAAGTACGAATTCTTGAATTAAATTAAATTAAATTACAACATTAAATCCAATTTAATTCATATTTAATATTAATTCATTATTTAATTCCAAATTAAATATTACACTTTATTAATGAACCTTTACGACTTAGATTCTAAATCTAATCATTACGGGTCTCAAAGCCCGATTAACATCCAATGTCAATTTAATTTAAAGTCCAATGGGCTTTTTATTAATTTCTTAAGGCATGGACTTTTGGTCAATATGGGTCAAACCCAAATACCAAAGCCCATTTAAGGAATTACCCTTATTTGCCAAGAAACCAATTTAGGCCCATTAGGCCCAATTAAAATTAAAGGTCCATTAAGTCATAATTGGACTTTATGGATATGATTTTGGGCCCAATTGGATCCAACCAATTAGCCTAAACCAAACTTGGCTCAACCAAGCCCATTAAGCCCAATTACAACTTTACAATCTCAATTCCAAATTAAGCCCAATTAATTAAATTACCAAACTTCCAAATTTCATAATTTAATTAACCTAAAGTGTATGCCATAATTAACTAACCAAATTAACATTTCCAAAATACTAATTCACTCAATTAATTATGCTTATTGTCATCAACACATGTCCAACACATTTGAATCAAAAAATCACATCATTTTACATGCTTCAAGTCACGGCAATTTGGGGTTTTTCATATCCGATTCGGTTTCAATCCAATTAAATCCACAATCAACATTACCCAATGTTTTCCAACTCATTCAATGATCAAAAACACAAAAATCACCATGACATTATAGGGCATCATGATTCGGCCAAGCCAACCAATTTGGGGAAAATTTATCCAATCCAATTTTCATCAAATTGACAATGCATAACACTATGTTATCATAATTTAAGCATATCCAAACAATCAATTTCACTCAAACATGCTCAAATCAATTTTGCCCAATTTTAACCTAAATTCATTTCATGCTCAAAATGGCTCAAGATACCATTGTTGGGTTTCTAATTTGTCCCAATGATCAATTCAAGCAAGAAACATGTGCGAATACAACAATGAAATATGGCGGAATCATACTTACATTGATCGGATATGGCGATGCGAGGAACAACAAAAATCTTCAAGCTTTTGGTCCATGAAGCTCACGGCAAAGGCTCATCTTTGTGCTCCATTTCTGGTCATCTCCAAGCTCCAAGCTTGGTGTGCATTCCATGCCCACGGGTGGGTTTCCCTATCACCTTCGCAATACCCTGAATGTGTGCTAGCACCTTGGAAATTTTGCCACAAAATTTCTTATCACTTCTCCAAACTCTCGGCAATTGCAGAAAATGAGAAGAGGAAAAAATGGCCCAAGGCCGAAACAAGAGAGAAGAAAGAGATTAGGTTGTGTTAGCTTGGTTTGATTTTCAAAAAATCAATTTAAATCTAATACCAAAAGTTGATTTGGTAAAAGGTCACTCAAGCCATCAAAATTGAAGTGTGTTTCAAGTCTCTACCAACTCCACCAAAACCCATCAAGTTAAAGCAACTTTAAAGTGACATGCGATGTGACATGTGGCCCCACTCGATTCCAAATACGAGTGGGCCCGAAAACACTCACGGGCTCGGGTTCGCTAATTCTGAATTAACGAACTTCCATTGCGACGTAATTAAATCAAATTCAATTAAATAATTATGCCTAGCAAAATTAATATTCACGTCGCTAACGAATTAATTCTAAATTAACTCGTTAGCCCGAATTAAAATCTAATTTCAATTTCGCGTCGAAATCCAATTTCGTATAATATATCGAATATATATATATTATTTTATTGATTAATTCCAAATTAATCATTCTCTCTCTTTAAATAATATTTTATCCCAGATAAAATATCTCCGTAATTAATCCCAGATTAATTTTCTCTCTCATATAATTAATCCTAGATTAATAAAGTGCGAGTCATACGTCATCGGTGAATCTTCGGGAAGCGACCAATGAGATCCCCGGATATGTTGGCAGTAAATCCGGTCGTCGGACTATCCAAACACGTACGTACCTAGTACTACGTTTTTACCGATTTACAAGGCATGGTTGGCTTCTAGCAAAGCACCGTGCCTACCCAATTCTCCAGAAATATTCTTATAGGAATAAGTGATCTATATCAGGCGTAGTATACGTAGTATTGCGTATTACGATCTAGCATCGGATGTCACGTGCAAGGCCTGGGGCTGGAAATGTGTCTGCCTCGTACGAAGCACATATCAGATCTCTTGAGACTAGTCTCTATAATCGGATATACATGACCTAGTCATAATATCCCGATAGCTGCAGCATTTAAGAGAACTAGTCCCGTATCTTACATTACCATCATCTCCATATGACTGGAGTGATACTTCCGTCTTGACATCACACCCAACACACTACGATTCTCAATATACCCAGAAGAGGCGTACACAGAACCTGTTAAAGCCCTGGACGACCAAAACCAAAGTATATTGATTGTCGCAAGTATTAGCGGTGCAAGTCTTATGTTAAGACCAAATACACCTACCCTGATTCGAACTTCCATAGACACATAGTCATACTACCAATGGAATTCCGAGGGGTCTATCCAGAGCGAAGCTGTTTCCGTACCATCGGTAAACACAACCTCCTATTACACTTGCATGAGTATCCTATACCCAAATATATGAGAACTATGTCGTTATGCTCCCACAATGCGCACAAGTGTAATACTAGTCTTTTACGCATTATCGATGTCCAATCTCGATAATACTCTGACTAGGGATATTTAATGATTAAACCTTCATGGATTGATACTGTCGCATATCATCTCAATCCAGAACTAATCATATGGACCTTTTATCATTTATACATTTTGGTAATCTAATTACAAATGATAAAAGGGCAATTTCCTTTGTCACATAGTTAATTTGTACAAAAACACCATGATCTGTACAAATACTGATGCTATGGGCCATAATTGTCCAACACTTCTCTGCAACGCTAGAAAACATAGAATCTGATAAGGCTTGATACAAGTAGCACATAGCGTTGTCATCCATATCCTTCCATTTTTCATCAGTCATTCCATTTGGCCTCTCTCTAATTGCCGCTAAGCAATTATTTTTTTTCTCAAGATTGCTTTTATTTTAAATTTCCATAGGGAAAAGTTGCTCCAATTGAACTTCTCAATTTTATACTTTCCTACTATGTTTCTAATGACAATCAGCTTCTCACTTGAACTGAATTTTACTATTCCACCGTGAATGGTACCATATACAATATTGTATACGTGAATAGTATTGTATACAATACCGTATACATGAATAATATCGTATATGTGAATAATACCGTATACATAAATAATATCATATACGTGAATAATACAGTATATATCATTAATACTATATCGTATATGTGAACAGTTTCATGAATAGTCTACGTGAACAGTAACCCTGAACCTGAAGTGTTGATACCATTGTTAGTAGATTGTGGGCTGAATTTGACACGCAAGTAAAGTGAAATTGAGAATAATTTTAAAGTTCAGGAGGTTTTGCCTACCATATTGTTGGACAATTATGACCCATAGCGTCACTATTTGTACAGATCATGGTGTTGTTGTACAAATTAACTATGTGAAAAAGGAGATTGCACTCTTATCATTTGTGATTAGATCACCAAGATATATAAATGATAGGAGGTCCCTGTGATTTGTTCCTGGATTGAGAATGATATGAGACAGTATCAATCCACGAAGGATAAATCATTAAATATCCATAGTCAGAGTATTATCGAGATTGGACATCGATAAATACGTAAAAGACTAGTATTACACTTGTGCGCGTTGTGAGGGTACAACGACATAGTTCTCATATATTTGGGTATAGGATACTCATGAAAGTGTAATAGGAGATTGTGTTTTACCGATGGTACGGGAAACAGCTTCGCTCTGGATAGACCCCCTCGGAATTCCATTGGTAGTATGACTATGTGTCTATGGAAGTCCGAAATCAGGGTAGGTGTATTTGGTCTTAACCTGAGACTTGCACCGCTAATACTTGCGACAATCAATATACTTTGGTTGCGGTCGTCCAGGGCTTTAACAGGTTCTTGTACGCCAATTCTGGGTATATTGAGAATCGTAGTGTATTGAGTGTGATGTCGAGATGGAAGTATCACTCCAGTCATAGTGGAGATGATGGTCACATAGGATACGGAACTCGTTCTCTTATATGCTTGAGCTATCGGGATATTATGACTAGGTCATGTTTATCCAATTATAGAGACTAGTTACCAGACATCCGACATGTGCTTTGTACGAGGCAGACACAATTCCAGCCACATGCCTAGCACGTGATCATCCGATACTGGATCGACATATGAAATACCATGTATACTACGCCTGATATAGATCGCTTATTCCTGTAAGTATGTTTCTGGAGAATTGGGTAGGCATGGCGCTTTGCTAGAAGCCAACCTTGTCTTGTAAATCGGTATAAACGTAGTACGAGGTACTTACGTGTTCGGATAGTCCGACGACCGAATTTACTGCCAACATATCCGGGGATCTCATGGGTCGCTTCTCGAAGATTCACCGATGATGTATGACTCGCACTTTATTAATATGGGATTAATTATGAGAGAGAAAATTAATCTGGGATTAATTGCGGAGATATTTTATCTGGGATAAAATATCAATAAAGAGAGAGAACGATTAATTTGGAATTAATCGATAAAATAATATATTTCATATATTATACGGAATTGGATTTCTACGCGGAATTAAAATTAGATTTTAATTCGGGCGAACGAATTAATTTAGAATTAATTCGTTAGCGATGTGAATAGTGATTTCGCTAGGCGTAATCGTTTAATTGCGTCGTAACGGAAAAATCGCTAATTTGGAATTAGCGAACCCGAGCCCGGGATTATTTGCGAGCGCATTCACATTTCGAATTCGAGTGCGGCACGCAAGTCAAATCAAACGTCAAATCATTAGTCACATCAAGCGTCAAATCACATGTCACTTTGAGTGATGTGACAATTGATTGATTGATTGATGTGAAATGATGTGAGTTGATGCAAGCATTTAATGCTTGACTTTTGTGAAATTAAAAGTGGTAAATGGTTAATTATTTTTAGAAAATATAAAACCTAATACACTTTTTATTCTCTCTCTCTTGATACGTTTTTGGGTGCAAAAAATGGAGCCGAAATGCTCTTCTCTCTCACGGTCTCAAGTCCTCTTCTTCCTTCTGTTTTTCTGCAAAACCGTAAGTGATGGAGAAGGTAGAGACATGATTTTGTTGCAAGATCAAGGTGCTAGCACACTCTAGGAGGCATACAAGGTGATAGGGAAACCATCTCATGAGCATGGAATCACCATTGATGAAGCTTGGAGCTTGAAGATGAAGATGGAGTCCATAACCCACCATGGCTGAATCCATGGAGCCTAAACCAGTGGGTTTGCCGAGCTTGACAGAGGAGGAAATGGAGCTTTGTTCTTTGATGCATCCAATCCATTCATTGTGAGTATTCCGCACCTCCTTTGATGTGTATTCATACTTGTTTTCATGCTTGATTAATGATCTTTGGAAGCTTATTAAACTCCAACAATGGTATCTTGAGCTTAGGTTTAGCATGAAACTATTTTAGGGTTAAATTGGGTAAAACGAATTTGGGCATGATTTAATGAAATTGGATGAATTAGTATTCTTAAATGTGTTTTAATTGATGATTGATTGGATCAATTTGATGAAAAATGGTTTGGAACAATTTTCCCCAATTCTTGTGGCTTGGGCGAAAATACAAGGACCCTATATTGTCTTGGATTTTGATTTTTTTATTCATTGGATGTGTTGGAAATCATTTGGGGATATTGATTTAATGTTGAATTGAATTTAATTGGATTGAATTTGATTTGGGCATGAATTCCCCATTGGCCGAGACATATATGCATGTAAATTGGGTTTGATTTTTGATGAAATGTGTTGGACATGTTTTGTTGTTGATGAGCATGATTAATTGAACAAATTTGGTGTTTTGGAAATATTGATTTGGGCGATTAATAATGTTATACACTTTAGGTAATTTAATTGAGAAATTTGGAATTTTTGGAATTAAATTATTTGAGCTTAAATTGGATTTGGGCTTGTAATGTTGTTAATGGGCTTATTGGGCTTTGTTGTACAAAGTTGGGTTTAGGCAAAATTGGTTGAATCCAATTGGGCCCAAATCCGCTTCCATAAAGCCCAAATGCAACTTAATGGACCTTTAAAGTTTAATTGGGCCTAATGGGCCTAAATTGATTTATGGGCTTATGGGGTAACTCCCGGATTGGACTTTGGTTATTGGGTTCGACCCGAGTTGACCAAAAGTCCACGCCTTAAGAAATTAATTAAAAGCCCATTGGACTTTAATTAAATAAACGTTGGACGTTAATCGGGCTTTGAGACCCGTTGCGATTAAATTTGGAATTCAAGTCGTAAAAGGTTTATTATTAAAGTGTGATATTTAATTTGGAATTAAATAGTGAATTAGAATTAAATACAAATTGAATTGGATTTAATTATGTAGTTTAATTGAATTCGAGAATTCGTACTTTAAGTACTTATTCGCAAAACGAGTTTGACTCGCGCAAATTCAAATCATTGTTTGAACATTGGATGGTCACTAATTATCAGATTAATTAATTTGACTAGATTGATTGATAACATGCTTGTGTGAATACATGATTGCGATGCATGAATAATGTATATCAGATGGATATTAGATGGGTGGGGCAATTTTAGAAATTGTTGTAATAAATTTGATTTATTAATTGGACCTACGTGTCCAGCTTTATCACCTCTATACTCTTTGTATTCTCTTCTCACCTATTCCCCTCAATGTAAATGAGGTTTCTTTAGATGTGTAGTGTAACGGGTAGAAGCAATACATGTGCTAGCGGGAGAGAGAAAGGAAGAGATTTGATCTAGGATCAATGTGTAAAGTATCCATCCGCATATTATTATTATTTTTCATATGCGCTTTATTATGTGTTTAGAATGCATGTTTAAGGGTGTATGATGATGAGACCTTAACAAAGATAATAAATTGGTTGCCAATTTTCACGCGAAAAACCCTCAAACAATATTAAGCGTCTTTCCTTCCATTGAGTGATTCTCACTCAAGATCCGAGACTGGCATTGGCTTGTTGGCCAAAGTCAAGGCCTTTGTCCGTCGAGGATGTGTTTGAATCACGAAGGCTTTGTTCCATATCAGTGTCTTGTCCAAGTTGTGGTTTGTTGGCCAAAGTCAAGACCACTTCTTGTCCATCGACATTGATTACGAAGCTTTCCATGGTCAATGGGTCGCGCTTAACTGGGATCCCTAAGTTTGTTGTGCCAAAGCCAAGGCTTAGTTGATTCAGAGGAAAAAAAGTTAGGCAATATATTGGATATATTGGCATATATAAGATATATGTTTCGGACTTGAATGTCCCCCTACCGGATCTAGGATTTGGATTGGATCCAATCGATCTTAGTGATCTACCTAGTTAATTATCATACAATTTGTTGGCCAAAGTCAAGATTGTGTGATATTTAACGGGATCCTAGCCCACTAGGAAACACGGTTTCCCGAGTACTCGACAGAGGGTTAGAGGCTCGCCGAAAAATAGTGGGAGGCAAGAATTGAATTTGCAACATTCGTTTAATTACTTGCATAACGCGCTCATTCAAATATCATTCGTCATATAAATTATATATTAGTTGGACTAATATTTAATTGTTGTTTTAATTAAAGCAGTTGGACTGTATAATAGTTGATTATATAGTTGGATTATAGTAATCAATATAATTGAATTAATTAATTTCAATTTACAGTTGATTTTATAATTGGATTATAGTAATCAATGTAATTGAGGTTAATTAATTTAAATCGTTGATTAAATAGTTGTACTATTAGAATCAAGATAAATGAAATATTAGTGTTAAAAACATAATCCAAGGTGAAAATGTATTTAAACGACTATATTTTTCAAATTGGGAATAAAGTTTCAGGATGGTCCTGGAACTAATAAGTTACTTTATTTGATAAAATAACATATTAGGCCTAAGCCTGGAGTTAAGCAAATAAGTGGAACATGATATTTGGAATATTCATATAATGATAACTTTAGTGCTTAATCCATTATACTTGTCATATAGACTAATTGATTTCTTTATCAGAACTAAGGATTAGATCCTTAAAGTATGATACTGAAATTGAAGGATCTTCATAAACCTATACTTAGGTTTTAGAAGTACCAAAAATTGCAATTATAACTCTTAGAGAGTTAATGACTATTATCAAGGAGACAAAGTCAAAGTTTGCAATTAGGCAAGTAGTGCAAGGCGCACCTTACTTCGATATTCTAGAAACCCGAGGCTTGGCCAAAGGCTACCGGAATATGGAAAATGGCAAAGGCAAAATCATTATTGTCTTCTGGGAAGATAAATGACATATCCTAAAATGTCTGCCAAATTGTGGCAAACGGGATCGCGGAAGCGTGACTGCCGTTTGGACAAAGCAGACATGAAGGAATTGAAGAACGAGCAAGGCTCTGACTTCAAATATGTTTGTCATATTATGTTCACTACTAGTATTAAAATTGGATTTTAGATACTTAGTGTGATAAAATATATATACTGATGTTCATAATCTGTTGTGAGCAGGATAATGACATCAATTGAGATTTATCTGTGAATTGGAAACAGGACGAAAGTCGCTGTTTTAACCGTAGATACCTAAGTTTAGGAACTACCTTTGGGTATGTACGTAAATTAGGAAACTGTTATAATGTAACTAGTTTGACTAGAAACATTATCTCTATATCAGTGTATAATCCGTTGCAGATATACCTTTTATATTCTAGAACACTAAAGTGTTTTATTATATAAAGATGATATTGAGATAAACACATTAGATGTGAACAACAGAATTTATATTTTGAATATAAATAAATATCTCAAACATATAACATGACAAACAAATAGCTCAAACTGATTTGATCAGAAGAAACTAATTGTGGCATTGTTGTCTGGGACACAATCAAACAAGACTCATATATCCACACTTTCGAAGAGTGGGTACTGGGACAGATTTGATTCCAATCAAATAAAGTCTACAAATCTAGTTTATTGGGCATAGTGCCTAAAACACTATTTACTTGGTAAAAGTGTAAATGCCACCAATCTGTTAGCCCTAGTTCATAGTGAAGTAAGTGGGCCCATATCTAGCTAGGCTAGATGTGGATATGGATATTTCGTGACCTATACGGATGTGGCATCGCGTTATGGTTATGTGTTTCTTTTGAAGAACACAACTTGGAAACTTTTACAGTTTCGACACGAAATAGACAAACAGATCGGCTAAAGTATTAAACCGTCATGGTGAGACCATAATGGAAAATACTTAAGCAATAAGTTTCTAATATACTTGAAAGAGTATAGTATTCTTTCAATGAGGACTCCTCCCGGAACACGTCAATTTGACGGTTGTCCGAAAGGATAAACCGAATTTTGTTGGACATGATAAGGTTAATCATGAGTCGCTCTGAGCTACCATTTCCTTCAATGGATACGCTAAACAGTGCAGAACTTATTTAGAATAAGGTTCCATAATAATCTGTTTGACAGACTTCATATTAGATATGAACAGGAACGAAACTGGGTTTCTCACTCCTGATGATTTGGGATGCTAGGCATACATTTGGATGATACCAAACTAAAACCCAAATTGGATAAGTGCCAATTGTATGATATCCTATAGATACCATAAGTATTGTACTTGTACATCTCACAAGAGAAAAATTAGATTGTTGCTCACCATGCGATTTTCCTAAGAGGAATACCGATATGCAGTGGTTAGTGGGAGGATAGTAAAACTCGATGAAAATCGTAGTAATACTATTCAAAGGCACCGAATCCTTAATGGAACACAAATAGTTCATCAAGAATGAAACTATCACCAGTAATCTTCGAATACACAAGAACCGCGTAAGCCGGAGAGAGTCAGAAAACAACCTGGGTTATGAGTTTCTGATCTCACCTCATAAAAATGTTAATCTTATTGAGGTATACCAACTGACTACGTATGAGGAAGTGATACAAGGTATCGACTCCCTGCCATGACAAAGTGTCATGAATCCGAAATGGATTCCATGTAAATCAACAAGTTTGGATACTAGTTGTGTACCGCAAGGCATTGTGCCTATTGGTACTATAAGTCTTCAAGGGAGACATACATGGATGGCAACATACCAACGTACTAAGCTGGGCTTGTAGCGGAAAGGTATCGTTATCAACATTGTGTTGATTACGATTCAACCTTTTACCAGTTGCCACGATAAATCCATTTGGATAATGCTTGCTAAAGCTGCGTGTTTCATTTATGAAATATGACGGCTTTACGGGAAAATCGTTTTCCTAAAAAGGAAACCTTTTGGAGGATGTTTAAAACATCTTATCGGTCTTGTCGTACCTAAACTAGCAAACAAGGTTTGCGGGTTATTCGATCCATGTTTGGATTGAAGCAAGCATTATGTTCTTGGAATTATCGTTTTGATGTAATCATAATAGTTTATGATTTAATTCAAAACAAAATGATTCTTGTGTATATAAGGAGGTTAGTGGGAGCACACTGACAGTGGTTGTCCTATAAATAGTGATAATATGTCATTTCTTGGAAATGATTATTCCCATAATAACTAACGGTGAAAGCTTGGCTTTCGAAAACTCTCTGTGGAATCGTACATTGAAAAATGTACGCTACCTGATGTCTCATACGCTTTGAGCATATGAAGTCACAAACAGGCCAATCCAAGTGATAGTCACTGGATTGATGTTAAGAACATCCGTTAGTATCTTAGAGAACTAAGGATGCTGTCTTAGTCTATGGAGAATGAGAACTTGAAGTGACTGAGATCAATGTAGCAAGTTTCCTAACCGATAAGATGACTAAAAGTCGCAAACGGTACTTTACAGTTTGAATAACGGTACAGTGAGCTGGAAATCTTCCAAGCAAGATACTGTTACCGAATAAACAACAAATGCGGGCTATTGCTGCAGCTGAGGCAGCAATAGAAGCCTTCTGGGTCGACAACAAATCTAATTAGATTAGATATAATTCTATTAACAGCCGAGCTAGGCTGCAGCACAGGCTAAAGAATTAATGGTCTCATCAACGATCCAGATACATACTTCGATAATCATTTGATTCATTCGGATCATACATCGCGGTGATGTGATTATCGAATAAATCGCATCAGACGATAATCATGCAAATCCGCTGACGAAAGCATTTCTCAGAGAATTTGAGCCAACCGTACATAGTTCGGGTGTAAGACACTCGAGTGACTGGCTATAGGCCAAGTGGGAGATTGTTGGACAATTATGACCCATAGCGTCACTATTTGTACAGATCATGGTGTTGTTGTACAAATTAACTATGTGACAAAGGAGATTGCACTCTTATCATTTGTAATTAGATCACCAAGATATATAAATGATAGGAGGTCCCTGTGATTTGTTCCTGGATTGAGAATGATATGAGACAGTATCAATCCACGAAGGATAAATCATTAAATATCCCTAGTCAGAGTATTATCGAGATTGGACATCGATAAATACGTAAAAGACTAGTATTACACGTGTGCGCGTTGTGAGGGCACAACGACATAGTTCTCATATATTTGGGTATAGGATACTCATGCAAGTGTAATAGGAGGTTGTGTTTTACCGATGGGTATATTGAGAATGTTGGGTATATTGAGAATCGTAGTGTATTGGGTGTGATGTCGAGATGGAAGTATCACTCCAGTCATAGTGGAGATGATGGTCGCATAGGATACGGAACTCGTTCTCTTATATGCTCGAGCTATCGGGATATTATGACTAGGTCATGTTTATCCGATTATAGAGACTAGTTACCAGACATCCGACATGTGCTTCGTACGAGGCAGACACAATTCCAGCCCCAGGCCTAACACGTGATCATCCGATACTAGATCGACATACGCAATACCATATACACTACGTCTGATATAGATCGCTTATTCTTGTAAGCATGTTTCTGGAGAATTGGGTAGGCATGGCGCTTTGCTAGAAGCCAACCATGTCTTGTAAATCGGTATAAACGTAGTACGAGGTACTTACGTGTTCGGATAGTCCGACGACCGAATTTACTGCCAACATATCCGGGGATCTCATAGGTCGTTTCCCGAAGATTCACCGATGATGTATGACTCGCACTTTATTAATCTGTGATTAATTAGATGAGAGAGAAAATTAATCTAGGATTAATTGCGGAGATATTTTATCTAGGATAAAATAACAATTAAAGAGAGAGAACGATTAATTTGGAATTAATCGATAAAATAATATATTTCATATATTATACGAAATTGGATTTCGACGCGGAATTAAAATTAGATTTTAATTCGGGCGAACGAATTAATTTAGAATTAATTCGTTAGCGACGTGATTAGTGATTTCGCTAGGCATAATAGTTTAATTGCGTCGCAATGGAAAATTCGTTAATTTGGAATTAGCGAACCCGAGCCCAGGATTATTTGCGAGCGTATTCGTATTTCGAATTCGAGTGCGGCACGCAAGTCAAATCAAGCGTCAAATCATTAGTCACATCAAGCGTCAAATCACATGTCACTTTGAGTGATGTGACAATTGATTGATTGATTGATGTGAGATGATGTGAGTTGATGCAAGGCTTGACTTTTGTGAAATTAAAAGTGGTAAATGGTTAATTATTTTTAGAAAATATAAAACCTAATACACTTTTTATTCTCTCTCTCTTGATACGTTTTTGGGTGCCAAAAATGGAGCCAAAATGCTCTTCTCTCTCACGGTCTCAAGTCCTCTTCTTCCTTCTGTTTTTCTGCAAAACCGTAAGTGATGGAGAAGGTAGAGACATGATTTTGTTGCAAGATTAAGGTGCTAGCACACTCTAGGAGGCATACAAGGTGATAGGGAAACCATCTCATGAGCATGGAATCACCATTAATGAAGCTTGGAGCTTGAAGATGAAGATGGAGTCCAAAACCCACCATGACCGAATCCATGGAGCCCAAACCAGTGGGTTTGCCGAGCTTGATAGAGGAGGAAATGGAGCTTTGTTTTTCGATGCATCCAATCCATTCATTGTGAGTATTCCGCACCTCATTTGATGTGTATTCATACTTGTTTTCATGCTTGATTAATGATCTTGAGAAGCTTATTAAACTCCAACACATATAACACTACAATAATAATTATGATGTTTAACATATCATAAATATTAACAATAAAATAAAATAATGAGACACATATTTAACGTGGTAAAATCCTCAATGTGAGAGAAACATCCACTGACAATAATAAGAGGATTTCACCGTAGTGGAAAGAATTTTACAACTTCTTTCTAAACACAAGGAGTGAACAAACTCACGCACTCTCTTATAATATGAGAATTATAACTCTCTCACAAACTCTTAAAAAGAACAATACATTTCTCTCTTAGAATACATATGATTTGGTTGAGAATGAAATAAAGAAAATAATAAAATGAAGTCTCTATTTATAGATATGAGTTTCACTGTGCAAATAGTGAATTTTAATTTTTTATTATGTTCTTTTTATGTATGTGGGATCCACCTACATAATTAATATATTTTAATTATTTAAGTATTGCAGCTTTCGAGGTAATAATTAACATTTGCATCATCTAAAGAATTTTATTTTATTTTTTAAAAAAAAAATAATAATAAGGTTGATAAAGGCCAACTTAAAATTATTTAAAATAGAATCACTTGCAACCACCTTGGACATTATTCTCCATAACGTTAGAGACTTGAGTGCTTATATTAGTCAAACATCTTGAACGAAAGTCAAATTTAAAAATAAATCAGGAACCCCCTCAAATTGCTACATGGATCATGGATGCCTCATCTTTCATCAATATATTCAGTTTTTTGTTTACACCGAGATATCTGCCATTAGAAGATATTTTTTTTATGACATTCGTAATTCAAATAGTTATATATTTAAAAAAAATATATTAGAATATATAATTATTTAAAATAAGAAAATGCTAAAATATCAATAAAAAATACTCCTCTAGAATTATTGTTGACTAAAACATAAAAATATTAGAAACTAAAACACAGTGATTTCCGTGGTTATTTTCTCCAAATGCCTAATATTAAAAGCAATAACATAAAAATTCAGGTACCTTCTACTAATTTCCACTGATACTCCATTGCTGATTGATGCTTGGTCACTTTCCACAAACACACTTGCATGATGATGATTGCAATGGAGGACCACAGAGACAGTTGTTTCCCACAAAGGCACTTGCTGGAAATTTCGTTCTTGGAATCTCACCACACAAGTCATTATAACTCACGTTTAATTTTTCAAGACCTGATATTGCCTTTGGCAATTTCCCGAACACCAAATTTCTCGACAAGTCCAAGACCTTCAATGTCTCCACAATCCTGAAACTCTCCATGTTGAACTTCAACTTGTTTCCTGAAGCTCGAAATTCCACCAAATAATCCGTCCGGTTCAGGACCCAAACCGGACTGCCCGATATTTCGTTTTCGGACAGATCAATGTAGTCGTAGAAGTAAGTCTCTGCCGGCTTCCAGTTGTTCAAGGTCATTTTGATTCCGCATTTGGCAAGCTTGAGAGAAAAAATAATCGGAGATGAAGTGACCCAATTGGGGATTTGTTGAAGATGAAACTTGTTATGTGACAAATCAAGTGACTCAATTCCCTTAACGTTCATTTCAGGAAATGGGTCGGTGAGAGAATTGTGAGCGAGATTGAGATTGAAAATTTTGGTAAGATTGCTAAAACTCTTTGGCAAAGTTCCTGAAAACTGATTCCAGGAAAGATCCAAGGTGTCTAGAGTGTGGAATTTTCCGAGAAAATCTGGGACATTTCCTGATAAGGTATTGTGGCCTAGCTCCAGATATTGTAGCTGTGGTGCCAGGGAAGCTATAGATGTAGGAAATTTCCCGGAAAATTTGTTGTAAGAAAGGCTAAGAAACCTAAGGTTTTTGAATGATGAGAAAATATTAGGAAGGAGACCAGATAGCAAGTTATGCTCAAGATCTAAATAAGTCAAGTTCTTTAGCTGGCTGATTCTGTTCGGTATGGTTCCCGTAAGAAAATTCTGACCAAGTTTAAGCTGAGTTAATCGAGTCAACTCGGAGATTGAACTCGGTATTGGCCCGGTAAACTGGTTTCCATAGAAACTCAGAGCTTCAAGTTGGGTTAACTTACCAATATTTGCCGGTATTTGACCCGAAAGTTTGTTGTTTTCAATGTAGATGTATCTCAATTCGGGTAACCCGAATATAAAGTCCGGGAACTTACCCGTGATGTTTCCGAGATTTTGGAGATATATTCCGTCGAGATGTTTGACTTTTGCAAGACTCGGAGAGATGGTACCCGATAAGAAATCATTGGGTTTATCGAGTTGCCCGAGGAGAGAAATGCTGGTGACCCGGTGGTCGGCAAGACAATTTATGCCCGGCCACATGCAACAATCTGTGCCGGGTTTCCATGAGCTAAGCATACCCGATGGGTCATGGGTTATGCTCGATTTGAAACCCAAGAGACCCGATTCATCGTCGGTATTGCAGGTGGCGGCTGATGAGATTTTGAGGAGTGAAACGGTGATTAAAATGATATGAAGTTCAAATAAGAGAGAGAGTTCCATTTTTGGTTTGGGATGAGAAAGATGGTAGATTTTAAAGGGTATTTATAGGATTCAACGATTTTTGAGATCCGTTTCCGTCAAGTTTGACAAGCTGACATTGAAATGGATGCCATCTAGTACTAGTAGTGTGAGGATAATAATAATAATATAATATTATTTGGAATCATGTGCTTTTTGTTATCATCACACTTCCATTCAGTTAATAAAGATGGGATTAAGTCTGAGAGGGGCACTCTTTACTAGGGTGGCTAATTGGCTATCACCACCTCTAATATAATAATAATACAATAATACATTAGAACAACAACCGACAATTATTAACTTGTTTGAAAATTGTATGGGCTAATGTAATGGGTCTTCGTGCGGGTAGATATGTATATGGTTGTGGTTTCAAACTAATCGAACCTTTTATAAATCAGACTGTAAATTACAATCGAATCGTATGGGTCCAGTTCGATTGTAGTTGATGTATTTTTAATTGATGGTTGCATCAGATTTACAGTTCAACTATAATAAATCTGGTTCAATAGTAAAAAAATCTGTTTGAACCAGATTGTTTTACTGTTGAATCAGATTTTTAATAATTTTTTAATTTTTTATAATATTTTTAAACAAAAATATGGTAACCGAACCGTAGCCGTACGGTTCGGTTCGATTACAATTAAGGTTTACAATTTCGATTTTGGCGAACCATAAACCGTATGGTTCGATTACGGTTTCCAACCATAACCGAACTGTGTGCATACCAACGTGTAAACTCTCAATTACACATAAATCTTTATTTTATTAGAAAGAAGCTATTAATATTTATATTCGAACCGTTTAATTAACAGGTATAAAAAATTATACTACTGTCCACATAATCCTAACATATAGATTTGCACATTCTATCAAGATTTTTTCCATCCCTAAATTTAGAAGTATCACGACATTCATAAAATTTGCCAAATACAAACTTTCATTGCTCATTTTTATTCATTAATCACTAATTACTTGCAATTTTACTACAAAAATCTTATATCAGGTTTAAATTCTAGTCGCCACTAGGGCTCATGGCCCAGTGGTAACACCCAAAGGGGAGAACATGTGTTCGAGTCCCAGCAGTGACTCTGCTGGGACTCTTGTCTCCGATCCCAAAAATTGGGATTTGGGAGTAGATTTATCCTCGATTATTTGGGTGGGAGTATATATTCCGGTTATATTTTCGGTTAGGGCTCGTCTCTTAGTAGACGTAGATGTCTATGTGTGCGATAATTGTATGTATTGAATATCCCAGTAAATTTCAGATTGTATATCTGTAAAATTGTAATTAAAAAAAAAGGATTAAATTCTAGTCAGCAATAGACTTGATGTGAGCAATTTTTTAATAAAAAGTGCTAGCTAGGAAAAAATATATAAAAAATGAAGAGAAAATTATTTAAAAGGCTTTGTAAAGTAGATATAATATTTTATTAATGCCTATCCAAAGGTATTGCCTTTTTTTCCTTTCCGCTTTTCATCCCAAGTAAAATTTCATCTAAACTTCTCTTTAAATAGCAGCACAAATTTAGATTAGTAAAACTTAATTTGTTGGGTAAATTTTTATGGATTTAATATTGATCATTCAATCAATCTAAGGTAATGCAACTAATGAAATAAATCAAAAAATATACATTTAAAAAAAAAATTAATAATATAATAAAAGAAAAATAGGGTTGCTAACATTCCTCCAACATGATATTAGTGCCTGACCAAAAAAGAAAACTAAGGTCGTGGGTGTCCCAAATACCACCCACCACTACAAGAAAATGATTTTTTTAACATCGTCAAACTTTATAAAAACACACTTTCAATGAAATTATGCATAAAATAAATATGTTTATGCATAAAATAATATAAAATCATAAAAACACACTTTTTAATTAAATTATGCATTTATACATCATCATTTAATCATGTTGATAGTGATTTTTAGACCCGAGAAGATTTGAAATATGGAGAAGCATTAAGGGGATCTCACTTATCAAGATGGGGGTTCAAGGTCCTTGCGAGGATGAGGAGTCAGGCTCAAGGCCCAGATTCGGTCATATTTGAAGACCGACCTGAGGATGCCGATTTTGACTTTGAAGCACACTGAGAAAGAGATACGGGGAGAGCCAACTGAGGCACCGTCACATACATCCGATGAGGATGATCATTGGAAGATACAAGTTAGATAACAGTTCAGACTTTCATCAAGGGAAGCTATTTCTCAATGTTTCTACATACCCGTAACTAATGCGATCAAGGAAGAGCTTAATATTGGCTTGGCCCTTTTTGAAGAGAATGTGAGAGAAGTGAATGAATTTCTACCGACCTGACCTGGTAGCAGATGTGAGGAAAGACATCATTTGACTTGATGTACTAATCAGATGACGTAGGTTGGAGTTGCAGCCTTATGATCTTAGTCGGATGATGTAAGCCCTAAACGGAAGTTTGAGCATCTCAATGGCTGATGGGACGGAGTAGAGTTTCAGTCTTATCCACTGACACACGCAACCATATAGAAGTGGTTGAGATCCAGGCTGGGAAATGGACAGATCGTGTAGCGGTTGAAGGTGAGTTAATGAGGTTCAGAGGGCAGAGAGTAGATGTGCCAGGCGGCAAAACTACAATTTACATGGTGGCTAGGAAAGAGAGCCTACACAATGATAACTTGATAACGTGGCTGACGACACGAGCTGGCATAATAGTGGGTTTAGGCGTAATATACAATGAGGTTGAGAACTCTTTGTAAATGGGTTGGTTATTTTGATTATGAGCATTCTTATAACTTTTAAAAGAGAGAAAAACAGCTCAAGCGAGAGAGAAAGAGCATGTCGGTCTGACCCGAGCTCATAATAAAAGATTTTGCTTCTTTTGCATCTGTGGACGTAAGTTGGATCCATTCTGCCGAACTGTTAGGTTTATTCTAGGTCCCAAGATCAAACAAGCAATGAAAATCATGTGTGAACACATCAATGGAGGTAGCGGAATACTCACATCGATCGGTTGAGAGACGCGGCAAGCAACAAAATTTCAAAAACCTCACTGCATTGGGCATGGACTGCTCACTGGTTGTGCAGTTCACTGCCTTCCGTCTTCTGTTTTTGAGCTGCGAAACGGAGCTCCAAGCTTCGTCGAACGGATCCCGGCTCATGGGTGAACCTCCCTACCACCTTCGCATGTTCCGTAAGTGTGCTAGCACTTGGATTTGCCACAAAATCCCACTCTAAGCTTCCCACTGCTCACGTTTTACTGGTTCCAAACCAGTAAGCAATTTGCCCATTTGGGCGTGAACATGAAGAGAGAAATGGGAGAGAGAGAGAGTTGTATATTAGTTGTAAAAGAAATGGTTTGGTATATCTTATATATAATTTCTAAAATTAAATATATGATATACACTTTTCAAAAGTCCAAAGTAATATATGTAACAATATATTACCATCACTTTTAAAAGCCTTTTCCAACCACTACCAACTACATCAAAGTCACATCTTCATTCAATCAATGACAATTGTCACATCACTCAAGTGACATTTGATTTGACGCTTGATGTGACGAATGATTTGACGCTTGATGTGACTTGCGTTGCCGCACTCGAATTCAAAATACGAATGCGCTCGCAATCACACTCGGGCTCGGGTTCGTTAATTCCAAATTAACGATTTTTCCGTTGCGTCGTAATTAAATGATTACGCCTAGCGAATTCACTATTCACGTCGCTAACGAATTAATTCAAATTAATTCGTTCGCCCGAATTAAAATCCAATTTCAATTCTGCGTCGAAATCCAATTTCATCAATATATCGAATATTTAACTTACCGATTAATTCCAAATTAATCGTTGTCTCTCTCTTAGACGATATTTTATCCTAGAAAAATATCTCCGTTATTAATCCCAGATTAATTTTCTCTCTCTTCTAATAATCCCAGATTAATATAGAGTGCGAGTCATACGTCATCAGTGGATTATTGGGAAGCGACCATGAGATCCCCGGATATATTGGCAGTAAATACGGTCGTCGGCGTATCCGAATCACGTACGTACCAAGTACTACGTTCTACCGATTTACGAGACAAGGTCGACTCCTAGCAAAGCACCAGGTCTACCAATTCTCCGGACATATCCATCTAAGAATATTTAAGATCTATATCAAGCGTAGTATACCAAGTATTGCGTATGTCGGTCCAGTATCGGATAGTCACGTGCTAGGGCTGGGGCTGGATAAGTGTCTGCCCCGTCCGAAGCACATGTCGGATGGCTGGTAACTAGTCTCTATAATCGGATATTCATGACCTAGTCATAATATCACGATTGGATGCGCATCACTTAAGAGCACTAATACCGTATCCTGCGTGACATCATCTCCACTATGACTGGAGTGATACTCCGTATTGACATCACACCCAACACTCTACGATTCTCAATATACCCAGTATGGCGTACACAGAACCGGTTAGAGTCCTTGACGACCTCAACCAAAGTATATTGATTGTCGTAAGCATTAGCGATGCAAGTCTCAGGTTAAGACCAAATACACCTACCCTGATGTCGGACTCCCATAGACACATAGTCATAATACCAATGGGATTCCGAGGGGTCTATCCAGAGCGAAGCTGTTCCCGTACCATCGGTGAAACACAACCTCCTATCGCACTTGCATAAGTATCCAATACTTAAATATATGAGAACTATGCCGTTGTGCCCTCACAACGCGCACAGTGCAATACTAGCCTATTCCGCATTATCGATGTCCTGTCTCGATAATACTCCGGCTAGGGATGTTTAATGATTTATCCTCGTGGACTGATACTGTCTCATATCATTCTCCGTCCAGGAACAAATCATAGGGACCTCTCATCATTTATACATCTAAGGTGATCTAATCACAAATGATAAGAGTGCAATCTCCTTTGTCACATAGTTAATTTGTACAACAAACACATGATCTGTACAAATAGTGACGCTATGGGTCATATTATCCAACAATCTCCCACTTGGCACATAGCCAGTCACTCGAGTGTCTAACACCCGAACTATGTACGGTTCGCTCAAATTGCTGAGAAAAGGTTTTCGTCAGCGGATTTGCATGATTATCATCCGATGCGATTTATACGATCATCACATCGCCACGATGTATGATCCGAACGAATCAGATGAATATAGAAGTATATATCTGGATCGTTGATGAGACCTTTAATTCCTTAGCCTGTGCTGACGCCTAGCTCAGCAGCTAACAGAACTATATCTAATCTAATTAGATTTATTATCGACCCAAATGGCTTCTATTGCTGCCTCAGCCGCAGCAATAATCCGCATTTGTTGTTTATTCGGCAACAGTATCTTGCTCGGAAGATTTCCAGCTCACTGTCCCGTTTTTCAAACTTTATAGTACCGTAGTATTAAACTATTTGGAAACTTGCAGCAGTGATCCCAGTCACTTCAAGTTCTCCTTCTCCATAGTTTTAGACAACATCTTTAGTTCTCTAAGATACTAATAGATGTCCTTAACTTCAATCCAGTGACTATCACTTGGATTGTTCTGATTGTGACTCCATATGCTCAAAGCGTATAAGACACCATATCAAGTACATTTTAAATGTACAATCGCCCAGAGAGTGTTAACAACTCCAAATCTATCCCAGTAGATCTTTATTCCTTGAATAAAGGTTGTTACTCCCCAGAATTCTACGGAGAATATCTATGAAAGCCAAGCTTTCACCAATTGCTTATGGGAATTTAACTGTCAGTGCGCTCTCCCACTAACCTCCTTACATACACAAGAATTATTTCATTTTGAGTCAAATCATGAACCATATGATTATCAAAACGTCAGTTCCAAGAACCTTATGCTTGCTTCAATCCAAACATGGATCGAATAACCCGCAAACCTCGTTTTTGTGGTTATACAAAATCGTCAGGATGTTGTAAACATCCTCCAAAAGGTTTCTTTTCAGGAAAGCGATTTTGATCTACAACTGACACATTTCATAAATGAAATGTACAGCTTCAGCACGCATTATCCAAATGGATTTACAGTGGCAACAGGTAAAAGGTTGAACCGTTATTAACACAATGTTGATAACGATACCTTTCCGTCCACAAGCCTAGCTTTGTACGTTGGTATGTTGCCATCCATGTATGTCTTCCTTGAAGACATTTAATGTACCAATAGGCATAATGTCCTTGTGGTACATCAACTATGTCCAAACATAGTTGGTATACATGGATCCATTTAGGACTCATGGCACTTTGCCATAAATGGAGTCGATACTTGTATCACTTCCTCAAAAGTAGTCGGTTGGTATACCTCCACAAGATTTACATCTTTAAGGGGTTACATCAGAAAGCCATACCCCAGGTTGTTTTCTGATTCTCTCCGATCTACGATGTTCTTGTGTATTCGAAGATTAATGGTATAAATTCATCCTTGATGAACCGTTTGTGTTCCATTAAGGATTTCGTGCTTCGAACAGTATTACTCCGATTTTCATCGAGTATCACTATCCTCCCACTGACCACTGTATATCGTTATTCCTCTCAGGAAAAACCGCATGGTGAGCAACAATCACATTGTTCTCATGTGAGATTTATAAGTACTATACTTAAGGTTTCCCTTAGGATAACCTATATTGGCACTTATCCAATTTGGGTTCTAGTTTGGTATCATCCAAACGTTATGCCTGGCATACCCAAATTTTCAGGAGTGTGAAACCCTGTTTCTTCCCTGTCCATATCCTATATGACATCTGTCAAACAGATTTTCATGGAACCTTATTCTAAATACGTTTTTTACACTGTTAACATATATCCTGTTGAAGGAAATGATAGCTCAGAGCGACTCATAATTTACCGTATCTTGTCCAACAAAATTCAGTTTTTAGTTCGGACACACCGTCAAACTGACGTGTCTCGGGAGGAGTCCTCATCTGAAAGAATACATACTCTTTCATGTATGTATGAAACTTAATGCTTAAGTATTTTCATTACAGTCTTACCGTGACGGTATAATACTATAGCCGATCTGTTTGTTTACTTCGTGTCGAAACTCTAAAAGTTTCCGATTTGTGTTCTTCAAAAGAAACACATAACCATAACGTGATGCCACATCCGCTAAGGTCACGAAATATTCATGTTCACATCTAGCCTAGCTAGATATGGGCCCACTATCTTCACAATGAATAGGGCTAACAGATCGGTGGCTTTTTCACTATTACCAAGTAAATAGTGTTTTAGGTGCTTTACCTAATAAACTAGATTCGTAGACTTTATTTGATTAGTCAAAACAGTCCTAGTACCCACTCTTCAAAAGTGTGGATATACGAGTCTTATTTAATTGTGTCCCAGACGACAATGCCACAAATAAGTCTCTATTGATCAAATCAATTTGAGCTATTTATTTGTCATTTTATATGTTTGAGATTTTAATTATATTCAAAATATAAATACTGTTTCTCACATCTAATGTGTTTATCTCAGTATCATCTTTATATAATGAAACACTTTAGTGTTCTAGAATATAAAGGTTTATCCGCAACGGATTAAACACTGATATAGAGATAATGTTACTAGTCCAACTAGTTACATTATAACAGTTCCTAATTTAAGTATACACCCGAAGGGTAGTTCCTAAACTTAGGTATCTACAGTCGAAACAGCGACTTTCGTCGCCGTTTCCGATTCGTAGAGCAATCTCAGCTTGAAGTCAGTATCCAGCTCATAGCGGATTCTGAACATCAATACATATATTTTATGTACCACACTAAGTATTTAAAATCTAATTTTAATACTAGTAGTGAACATAACTTTGACAAATAATTTTTAAAGTCAGAGCCTCGCCCTTTCTTTAATTTCTTCGTGTCTGCCATATCCAAACGACAGTCACATTGGGATGTGTCCTTTATCTTCCCAGAAGATCATAATGATTTTGCCTTTGCCCTTTCCAATATTTCAGAAGCCTCTGGCCAAGCCTTGGGTTTCTAGAATATTGAAGTAAGGTGCGCCTTGCGCTACTAGCTTAATTGCAAAGTTTGACTTTATCTCCTTGAGATTAGTCATTTATTCTCCAAGAATTATTAATTGCAATTTTAATACTTCTTAAATCTAAACATAGATTTATGTCAAGTATTATGAATTAAGCACTAAAGTCATCATCACATAAGTCTTCCAAAGATTATGCTCTACTTATTTGCTTGATTCTGGGCTTAGGCACAATGGGTTATTTTATCAAATAGAATAACTTATTATTTATTCCAGGACTATCCTGAAATTTAATTCCCAATTTGAAAATTAAACCATTTAAATATTTTAATCCAAGATTATATTTAAATGTCCAATCTTTCAATTTTAATCTTGATTCTAATAGTCCAACTATTAATCAACGATATGTGGTACTATATATTATAATGATTATAATAGTCCAACTATATAATCAAATATAGTCTAAATTAATTAACCTCAATTACATTGATTACTATAGTCTAACTATAAAATCAACTGTAAATTGAAATCATTTAATTCAAATATATTGATCAATATAATCCAATTATATATAATCAACTATAATACAGTCCAACTGTTTATATTAAAAAACACATTTTAAATATTACGACGAATGATATTTGTTTGAGCGCGTATGGCGAGTAATTGAACGAATATTGCAAATTCATTCTTGCCTCCCACTTTTTTCGGCAAGTCTCTAACCCTCCGTCGAGTACTCGGGAAACCGTGTTTCCTAGTGGGCTAGGATCCCGTTAAATATCACACAATCTTGACTTTGGCCAACAAATGTATGATAATTAACTAGGTAGATCTCGAAGATCAATTGGATATCATCCAACTCCTAGATCCAGTAGGTGGACATCCAAGTCCGAAACATATATCTCATATATGCCTATATATCCAATATATACCCTAACTCTTTCCTCTGAATCAACTAGGCCTTGGCTTTGGCACAACAAACCTAATGATCCCAGTCAAGCGCGGACCCATTGACCATGGAAGCTTCGTAATCAATGTCGATGGACAAGAAGTGGTCTTGACTTTGGCCAACAAACCACAACTTGGACAAGACACCAATATGGAACAAAGCTTCGTGATTCAAACACATCTTCGACGGACAGGGGCTTGACTTTGGCCAACAACCCATGCCAATCTCGGATCTTGAGTAAGAATCACTCAATGGAAGGAAAAACATGATATTTGTTGAGGGTTTTTTCGCGTGCAAATTGGCTACCAATTTAATTATCTTTGTTAAAGTCTCATCATCAACACCCTTAAACATGCATTCTAAATACATAATAAAGCGAGTATGAAATAAAATAATAATGATATGCGGATGGATACTTTACATTGATCCTAGATCAAATCTCTCCATTTCTCACTCAAGCTAGCACTTGTACTACTTCTACCCGTTACACTACACTTCTAAAGAAACCTCATTTACATTGAGGGGAATATGTGAGAAGAGAATACAAAGAGAATAAAGGTGATAAGGCTGGACACGCAGGTCCAATTTAATAAATCGAATTTATTACAACAATTTCCAAAATTGCCCACCCATCTAATATCCATCCGATATACATTATTCATTCATCAACCACGTATTCACACATAAGCATGCTATCAATCAATCTAATCAAATTAATTAATCTGATAATTATGTGATCATCCAATGTTCAAACAACGATTTGATTTTGCTCGAGTCAAACTCGTTTTTGCGAATAAGTACTCAAAGTACGAATTCATGAATTAATTAAACTACATCATTAAATCAAATTTAACATGTATTTAATACTAATTCACTATTCAATTCCAAATTAAATATTACACTTTATTAATAAACCTTTAATGACTTAAATTCCAAATTTAATCGTAACGCGTCTCAAAGACCGATTAACGTCCAACGTCAATTCATTAAAGTCCAATGGGCTTTTAATTGATTTCTTAAGGCGTGGACTTTGGTCAACTCGGGTCAAACCGATAACCAAAGTCCAATCCGGGATTTACCCCATAAGCCCATAAATCAATCTTGGCCCATTAGGCCCAATTGAACTTTAAAGGTTCATTAGTCGCATTTGGGCTTTATGGTTATGGTTTTGGGCCCAATTGGATCCAATCCATTTGGCCTAAACCCAACTTGATAAAATCAAGCCCAATAGGCCCAAATACAACATTAGAAGCCCAAATCCAATTTAAGGCCTCAAATAATTAAATTACATAAATCCAATTTAGCAATTTAATTACCTAAAGTGTATAATATGATTAATCAACTAAATCAACATTTCCAAAACATCATATTAGTCCAATTAATCATACTCAACTCATTATTATATGTCCAACACACAAAATGAAAAATCAAACCCATTTACATGCTTCATGCTCTCGGCCAAGGAAGGATTTTGTGTCCGATTCGGTTTCAATCCAATCGAACCCACAATCGACATTAAATCAACATCCAATTTGATTTCATACACATCCAATGTCACAAAATCAAAATCACCAAGACATTAGGGCATTAAGTCCATTCGGCCAACACAAGAGTTTGGGGTTTTTTGTCCAATTCAAAGTACAATCCAATTGACCTCAAATTAACATCAAACATTATGATTCCAATTCATCTAATGAATCAAAAAACAAAATTTCCAAGAACCCAAATCACTATACCATTCGGCCAAGGTCTTCAATTTGGGGAAAATAATTCCAAATCAATTTTCAACAAATTGGTCCAACCAAAATGCAATTCAACATCATTTAAACATGCTCAATCAAACAATTTAACTAAATCATGCTCAAATCAATTTACCCAAATTTTAACCCTAAAAGTTTCATGCTTGAACCTAAGGCTCTTGATGCCATTGTTAGGTTTATTCTAGGTCCCAAGATCAAACAAGCAATGAAAATCATGTGTGAACACATCAATGGAGGTAGCGGAATACTCACATCGATCGGTTGAGAGACGCGGCAAGCAATAAAATTTCAAAAACCTCACTGCATTGGGCGTGGACTGCTCACTGGTTGTGCAGTTCACTGCCTTCCGTCTTCTGTTTTTGAGCTGCGAAACGGAGCTCCAGGCTTCGTCGAACGGATCCCGGCTCATGGGTGAACCTCCCTACCACCTTCGTATGTTCCGTAAGTGTGCTAGCACTTGAGATTTTGCCACAAAATCCCACTCCAAGCTTCCCCACTGCTCACATTTTTACTAGTTCCAAACCAGTAAGCAATTTGCCCATTTGGGCGTGAACATGAAGAGAGAAATGGGAGAGAGAGAGTTGTATATTAGTTGTTAAAAGAAATGGTTTGGTATATCTTATATATAATTTCTAAAATTAAATATATGATATACACTTTTCAAAAGTCAAAGTAATATATGTAACAATATATTACCATCAACTTTTAAAAGCCTTTTCCAACCACTACCAACTACATCAAAGTCACATCTTTCATTCAATCAAGTGACAAGTTGTCACATCACTCAAAGTGACATTTGATTTGACGCTTGATGTGACGAATGATTTGACGCTTGATGTGACTTGCGTTGCCGCACTCGAATTCAAAATACGAATGCGCTCGCAATCACACTCGAGCTCGGGTTCGTTAATTCCAAATTAATGATTTTTCCGTTGCGTCGTAATTAAATGATTACGCCTAGCGAATTCACTATTCACGTCGCTAACGAATTAATTCCAAATTAATTCGTTCGCCCGAATTAAAATCCAATTTCAATTCTGCGTCGAAATCCAATTTCGTTCAATATATCGAATATATTAACTTACCGATTAATTCCAAATTAATCGTTGTCTCTCTCTTGACGATATTTTATCCTAGATAAAATATCTCCGTTATTAATCCCATATTAATTTTCTCTCTCTTCTAATTAATCCCAGATTAATATAGAGTACGAGTCATACGTCATCGGTGGATTATTGGGAAGCGACCCAATGAGATCCCCGGATATATTGGCAGTAAATACGGTCGTCGGCGTATCCGAATCACGTACGTACCAAGTACTACATTCTACCAATTTACGAGACAAGGTCAACTCCTAGCAAAGCACCAGGTCTACCCAATTCTCCGGACATATCCATCTAAGAATTTAAGATCTATATCAAGCGTAGTATACCAAGTATTGCGTATGTCGGTCCAGTATCGGATAGTCACGTGCTAGGGCTGGGGCTGGATAAGTGTCTGCCCCGTCCGAAGCACATGTCGGATGTCTGGTAACTAGTCTCTATAATCGGATATTCATGACCTAGTCATAATATCACGATTGGATGCGCATCACTTAAGAGCACTAATACCGTATCCTGCGTGACATCATCTCCACTATGACTGGAGTGATACTTCCGTCTTGACATCACACCCAACACTCTACGATTCTCAATATACCCAGTATTGGCGTACACAGAACCGGTTAGAGTCCTAGACGACCTCAACCAAAGTATATTGATTGTCGTAAGCATTAGCGATGCAAGTCTCAGGTTAAGACCAAATACACCTACCCTGATGTCGGACTCCCATAGACACATAGTCATAATACTAATGGGATTCCGAGGGGTCTATCCAGAGCGAAGCTGTTTCCCATACCATCGGTGAAACACAACCTCCTATCGCATTTGCATAAGTATCCAATACTTAAATATATGAGAACTATGCCGTTGTGCCCTCACAACGCGCACAAGTGCAATACTAGCCTATTCCGCATTATCGATGTCCTGTCTCGATAATACTCCGGCTAGGGATGTTTAATGATTTTTCCTACGTGGACTGATACTGTCTCATATCATTCTCCGTCCAGGAACAATCATAGGGACCTCTCATCATTTATACATCTAAGGTGATCTAATCACAAATGATAAGAGTGCAATCTCCTTTGTCACATAGTTAATTTGTACAACAACACCTTGATCTGTACAAATAGTGACGCTATGGGTCATATTATCCAACACGAACCATGTTAATCCTCTATTCTTATCTGTGTGTTTTCTTATTTGTCTGTCAAGTTTGCTTTGCTTCTCAACTTACCAAACAAATTCACTACTTTTGGGAGGTTTGTTCGAGGCGTGGTTTTTCCCGAATCACCTTTAGAACAGAAAACAACTATCACTAAGATGATGACATAAGACGAAACCACAGAACTTCAGAGGCTTCCACGAAGGAGTGGATGGAGAAAATGGAAGAAACCCTGTGGAATGAGAGAGAGATTAGCGATCAAAATGGTAGTGTATCAGCAGAGGATGACAGGTTTCTACAACAAGAAAGTTCGGGTAAAATCTTTCCTCCCCGGTGACCTAGTCATGAGGGGAGTTACCTTGAATATAAGGAAGCCCAATGAAGGTTCATTGGGTGCCAAATGGGAAAGACCTTATAGAGTTGCTGAAGTCAACAGGCCGGATACCTATCATTTGTAGCAGCTGGACGGTACTCGACTCCGGAAGCCTTGGAATCGAAGATATTGAGGAAATACTTTCAATAGAGCCTCTCTTAGAATGACCCTCAAAGAGTTGTAAGAAGGGTAGTAGATCCCCTGAATATAAATAAGTCTTTCCCTTTCTTAAATAAAAACTTGTTCATTTATGCTTGTTTATTATTTGAGTGGGAAAGGCATGCTTAATATCCTTATGAGATAGTCGTGATTCGGAACACATAAATGGATGCAAGGCATATAGGAAAAGCGTTCACCTCTGTGGCACGCCAATCACTGGTGTCACTATCAAACCTATGGGCTAGAATGTTAACACCTAATGAATTTCATCTTTGAGGAATGTTATAAACATGAAGGCTTGTGTGGCGTTTGGCACCTCGAGTATCCATAGCACGCTTGAAGAACGAGTCGGCTTGGCATTTGGTGCCTCAAGGTAATCATAGCACGTATGGATAGTGAACGACTTCAGTACTACGGTACCTCTAGGTTTGCATAGCATAGGGAGGGATAATTCCCCCACGCCGTTTGCCACCCATTGTTAGAGGTGCATAGCATGAGGAAGAAACACGGGTCTTCATGGCGTTTGTAGCCTCGGGAGGTGCATAGAACGAGAAAGGCCTGAGAGCCTCCGTGGTGTTTGTAACCTCAGGGTATGCCTAGCATGGGGAGGGAGAATGCCCTTGCCATCCTATTTCGGATCCTTAGAAGCATAACATGGGGAGGGCTTGAGGGTTTTGTGACGTTTATAGACTCAGAGCCAACCTAGCATGGGAAAAATCTCATAGCATTGACCACCGCCTCGATCCGTAGCTCGGTTCTTCGGGACGTTAGACTGTAAGGTTCAAATTATTATTTTGAGTAGCATGGGGTAGGACGTTGTCTCAGGCTCCCTTGTTATTTCTTTTGGGTCAATACGAGGTATGTGATACGTCATCCTCGTTGTATTTGTCTTATTTTTATCCTGGTTTTTGTTTTGATGGATGAATTGAAGTGGGACGCCATTTCCAGTCTTCATAGCGATTATCGGAAGTTGAAAATCTCCCTTCGCGGTTAAGTCTTGGAAAGAAATTTGATGGCTCGAGGTTACATTTGTTCCGCCGAGGCCATGTTGATGGCGCAATAAGGGTAAATTCCATTGTGGCTGATTTATTTGATGGCTCGGGGCTGCATTCATTTCGCCAAGGCCATGTTGATGGCACAATGAGGGTACATTTCCTTATGGCCAGTTTGATTTGATGGTTTGGGGTTGGGTTACGTCCCACCGAGGTATTGTTGCACTCGTTGGCATGAGGTTGGAGTTTCTCCCCTATGGAAAAATGGTGACGGCACAAGGAAGGAATATTCCCTTATGGCCGAGTAATTATACTGGCTCAGCACTGAGTTATGTCCCGCCAAGGCCCTATTGTCGTGTGTTGGTGTAGGGATGAATCATTCCCTTACGGCCCAATAAATTAGATTGTTTGGGATCAATATTTTCCCTTAGGCCTCTCTTTGTCAGATCCGCCCGGGGCTGGGTTACGTCCCACCGAGGCCTTATTTCTGATTAATGACCCGATGATAGTTTTCCCTCAGGGTTTTATATTTTGTTTCACATGCCTTGTAAAGTCATTCCCTTCCAGGATTACATCACGTCAAGAGCATATAGTCAGCCCGAGGTGGCGCAATATGAGCTTCTTCAAGTGGGGAAGTCGAATGATAGATTGTTCAGAAATAGTTCGAGTCGATTTCTTTAGTTCGAGAAGGCTTAAAGGAACAAATGATCGAGTAATTGATCAGAAGTAGAGATGCTAGATCAGGATTGTGAACCCGACATGGATCTTCACAAGGAGCATTGAAGCTTGCTGCCATGGAACCCGCTTTGTGGTGGGGTAGATTTTGGATTATAGACTTAATCAGGATTGAGCATCAGCGTATGAAGGAACCACACCATTTTTTGAAGCTCGTGGCACCAACTCACAGGCTCGTTGATACCGAGAACTAGAGGACAAATATTGATGGTGATTTTCGGACCCGAGAAGATTTGAAATATGGAGAAAGGTATTAAGTGGATTTCTCTTACCAAGATATGGGCCTAAGATCCTTGCGAGGATAACGGTCTAGGTCCAAGGCCCAGATTCGGCCACAATTGAAGACCAACCTGATGATACCGGTTTTGGCTTTGAAGCATATTGAGAAGGGGACTCGAGGAGAGCCAGCAGAGGCATAGTCACATACACCCGAGAAGGATGATCATTGGAAGATACAAGCTAGAAGAAAATCATAAGAGTTCAGAATTTCATCAAGGTATGTTATTTCTCAATGTTTCCACATGCCCGTAACTAATGCGACCAATGAGGAGCTTAATGTTGACTTGGCCTTTTTCGAAGAGAATGTGAGGGAAGTTAAGGTATTTCTACCGACCAGACTGTTGGGATTTTTGCCCTAGAGCTTCATGTATTGTAAATAACATTTTTTATTGAAATAAAAGATGCATTATTCAATTATCAAAATTATTTGATTTAAATTTCATATTATAAATTGTATTGTTTACCCTTGATTACTCATGTTCTTTCAGAACTTAGTCTATGAGGGTCATACACAAGAAGATTTAAGTCTGAATTTAGTAATCTAAAACAGTCTATATAGAGCAAGTAAAATGGGTATTTTTTATGGTTTATATATAGTTGCGGTCTATTATATGCTTGTATAACGACCTTGATCCAGATTCGTTCATGTGGTAACATAAGAATGAAGACACCTTGTATGATGTGATCATATAAGACTAGACCAAGATAGAAATGAATATCTTATAATATCCGTTAAAAATAGAAATTCATTTTATCTACTAGATGGTCATTTATGGATTGATCTTAATCCTGAGTGTACTACAAACTTCTGCATGACATGCTATGTCATTTGATTTACTAAGGTGAGGTTGGTGTTGCACTCCCGGCCAATAACTACGTATTTTGGAGATAGGTTTGGTGTATAACTGGGAACGTTTTACATAGACATGGAGTTCACTCCTTCTTATGAGAAGTAGAAGAGTATCTTTCTTAAGAGTTGATTCGGTACTTGAACGATTAGAGCGATCAAGTCTTTCAATTGCGAATAGAAAGATTTATATTCATAATAGTTATGAATAAATTATTCATTAGAGAATCAATGGTACTTAAGGTATAAAATAATTAGAGGGATATAACGGACTTATGACTCTGCTCTAATTATGAGATACTCGTGAAAAGCCAATCCGTATGTAATGACTATATCGATGGATACCAAAGTTGTTCAGCTTATATTTTCCATCTACGGTAACGAGAGTGCAACTTTGAGTTTTTAGTGGAATAACGCAAAGTTAATATTTTAGAATATTTAATTAAAGAGTTTAATTAATATACCGAGATTATCGGAGCTCGGAACAATAGGTCCATTTGGTCCCCGTGCTAGCTCGATTAACTGTAGCAAACCTAATATAATTGGATTGTCTAACTATATGCTCATATATATAATATATATTATTATTATTAATGAGATTAATAATATAATTTGTCACAATTGAAAACTATATTAAATTAGTTTAATATAATATTTTCTAGAATTTTTTTATTATGAGATAATCAAATTATAATTATGAGATAATTATTACATCATTTTGATAATACTAGATTATGAGATCATTATTACATCATAATTATGATAATTATATCATTATAAAATAATGGTATATTCATTATCTTGGAGACAAGTCCATATGACTTGCCATACTCTCCAACATTTTATGTCTAATTAGGTATGACCAAATTACCTAACCTTTGTCTATTTCACATGTCTTTGCTTCACATTTCACTTAATTGTGTTTGCCATTATAATAGATGTTGGACAATTATGACCCATAGCGTCAGTATTTGTAAAAGACATTGTGATTTTTGTATAAATTAACTATGTGACAATGGAAATTACTATTTTATCATTTTGTAATTAGATTACTTGAATATATAAAAGATAAAAGTCCTTATGATTATTTCCGGATTATAAGATATGAGACAGTATCAATCCATGAAGTTTTAATCAATAAATATCCCTAGTCGTAGTATTATCGAGACTGGACATCGATAATGCGGAATAGACTAGTATTGCACTTGTACGCGTTGTGGAAGCATAACGACATAGTTCTCATATATTTAAGTATTGGATACTTATGCAGGTGTGATAGGAGGTTGTGTTTACCGATGATACGGGAACAGCTTCGCTCTGGATAGACCCCTCGAAATCCCAGTGGTAATATGACTATGTGTCTATGGGAATCCGAATCAATGTAGGTGTATTTGGTCTTAACCAGAGACTTACATCGCTAATACTTGCGACAATCAATACGCTTTGGTTTTGGTCATCCAGGGCTTTAACAGGTTCTGTGTACGCCTCTTCTGGGTTTATTGAGAATCATAGTGTATTGGGTGTGATGTCAATATGAAAGTATCACTTCAGTCATATAGAGATGATGATCACGCAGTGATACAGAACTAGTACTCTATTATGTTGCAATTATCGGGATAATATGACAAGGTCATTATTATCCGATTAAAGAGACTAGTTGCTTATGATCCGATATATGCTTCGTACGGGGCAGACATTATTCCAGCCCCAGGCCTTGCATGTGACATCCGATACTGGATCGTAATACGCAATACTACGTATACTACACCTGACAAAGATTATATATTCCTTAAAAGAATATTTCTGTAGAATTGGGTAGGCACGTTGCTTTGCTAGAAGCCAACCATGTCTTGTAAATCGATAAGAACGTGGTACATGGTACGCACGAATTCGGATAGTTCGATGACCAGATTTACTGCCAACATATCTAGGGATCTCATGGGTCACTTCCCGAAGATGCACCGATGACGTTTGACTCGAACATAATTAATCTGGGATTAATTATAAGAGAGAGAAAATTAATCTATGATTAATTGCGAAAAGAATTTATCTGGGATAAAATTCGATAAGAATAGATAGAACGATTAATTTGGAATTAATCGATTAAAATAATATATTCGATATATTAAATGAAATTGGATTTCGAAGCGGAATTAAAATTGGATTTTAATTCGGGCAAATGAATTAATTTAGAATTAATTTGTAAGAGACTTTAATAGTAATTTTACTATGCATAATTATTTAATTAAATTTGATTTAATTAAGTCGCAATGGAAAATTCGTTAATTCGGAATTAACGAACCCGAGCCCGATATGTGTTTTGCGGGCATACTCGGATTTTGAATTAAAGTAGGGCCCACATCAAGTCACATCACTAGTCAACCTCACTTACCTTTTGGTGATGGAAGTTAGTGAAGATTTTTTGTAACTTGTATGACACCTTTTGTCATTTGGAATGACATTTACCAAACTTGATTTTGGTAAAAGGTTATTGACTTTTGGAAAATCATTTGACAATTACACAACACAATTTGAAAAACCCTCTCTCTCTCTCAAGGCCAAAAACCGTGAGTTGCTTCTCCTCTCTTAGAAAATTTGTTGCAAATTTTCTTCTTTGGTAGCACATTCAAAGATCAACAAAGGTGTTAGGGAAACCTTTCCCATTGAGTTTGGAATTCAAGATTCAAAGCTTGGAGCTCAACCATACAAATCAAAGGAGAGCTTGGAGCACTTCTCAAAGGAGCAATTTTTGTTGTCTACGTATCCATATAACCGATCGTTGTAAGTATTTTTCCACAATCTTACTTCGAGTATTCACATGTTTTATGCTTAATTGATCCTAGGAATGTTCTTAGAGAACCCAACAATGGTATCAAAGCCAATTTAAGCATGAAATGAATTAGGGTTCATAAATTTAATTTGGGGCTTTTATGATTTATGCATGATTTCTTAAAATTGATGATTTGGTTGAGCTTACATTATGATAACTTAAAGTTATGCATGATTAATTTTGAGAAAATTAATTGGATAAATTTTCCCCTAATTACCTTAGCTTGGCCGAAACTTATGACCCTTGTAGCTCTTGGTGATTTTTGATTTTTAGACTATTGGATGTGTTTAAATGCATGACATATATTGATTTGTGATTTAATTGGATTAAAATCAAAATTGATGGAAAAATGCATGAAATGTCGTGAGCTTGATGAGCATGTTGGAGATTGATTTAACTTCAATTGTGTTGGACATGTATTGAATATGATAAAGCATGATTAATTAATTAAATTGATTTTTTTGGAAATGTTAATTTAACTAATTAATTATGGCTATACACTTTAATTAAATAAATTGTGATATTTGGAATGTTGGAATTTAATTAATTAGGCTTTAATTTGGAATTGGGCTAAAATTGTTATATTTGGGCCTAATGGGCTTGGTTGAGCCAAGTTGGTTTAAGACAATTTGATTGGATCCAAATTGGGCCTAAAACCATTCCATGAAGTCCAAATATAATAAATGGGCCTTTTAAATTTAATTGGGCCTAATGGGCCGAAATTAATTCTATGGCAAATATGGTGATTCCTTTATTGAGCCTTAGCATTTGGGTTTGACCTATATTGGCCAAAGCCCATGCCTTATGAATTAATTAAAAGCCCATTGGACTTTAATTAAATTGACATTGGATGTTAATTGGGCCTTTGAGACCCATTAAGATTGGATTTAGAATCTAAGTCTAAAAGGCACATTAATAAAGTGTAATTATTTAATTTGGAATTAAATATAAATTAGTATTGAATACAAATTAAATTGGATTTAAAATTGTAATTCGATATAATTCAAGAATACGCACTTTGAGTACTTATTCTTAAACAAGTTGGACTCGCGCAAATCAAATCGTTGTTTGAACATTGGATGATCATTTAATTCAAAGATTAATTAATTGGATTAGATTGATTGAATAACATGCTTTGTGTGAATACATGGATGTATTGTATGAATAATGTATATCGGATGGATATTAGATGGGTAAGGGCAATTTTGGAAATTATTGTAATAAATTTAGAATTTATTTAATTGGACCTGCGTGTCCAGCCTTTATCTCTTGACTCTTTGTAATTCTCTTCTCACCAATTCCCCTCAATGTTAATGAGGTTTCTTTATTCATTATGTAATTGGGTAGAAGTTAGAATAGTGCTAGCCGGGGAGAGGAAATGGAGTGATTTGTTCTAGGCACTATTTGTTTACTATCCATCCGCATATCATTATTATTTTATTCGCGCCTTATTATGCTTTTAGAATGCATGCTTAAGGGTGTATGATGAGACCTAATCAAAGATAATAAATTGGTTGCCAATTTACGCGAAAAACCCTCAATCAAATATTAAGCGTTTTCCTTCTATTGAATGGTTCTTTCTCAAGATCCAAGATTGGCATTGGTTTGTTGGCCAAATTCAAGATCAATATCCATCGCGAATCTGTTTGAACCATGAAAGCTTTGTTCCATATCGCATGTCTTGGGCAAGTTGTGATTTGTTGGCCAAAGTCAAAGTCACTTCTTGTTCATCGACATGGATTACGAAGTTTTCCAAAGTCAATGGGTCCGCTTAACTGGAATCATTAAGCTTGTTGAGCCAAATCCAAGGCTTAGTTGATTCAGAGGAAAAAGGTTAGGAAAATATATTTGATATATTGGCATATACATTGTATATATGTTTCGGACTTGGAGGTCCACCTACCGGATCTATGAATTGGATGAGATCCAATTGATATTAGAGATCTACCTAGTTAAATATCATACAGCTTGTTGGCCAAAGTCAAGGTTGTGTGTTATTTAACGGGATCCTAGCCCACTAGGAAACTAGGTTTCCCGAGTACTCAACAGAGGGTTAGAGGCTCGTCGAAAAATAGTGAGAGGCCAGTATTGAATTTGCAATTTCGTTCAAATACTTGGCATTATGCGCTTTCAAATTATTTCTTCATTTTATATATTTATTAGTTGGACTAATATTTTATTATTTTCTTGTAACAGTTGGACTGTACCAAAAAATTGTTAATTGAATAGTTACACTATTGCAATTAAGATGGTGGGAAAGATCAACGTTAGAGACATTATCATGGGCGAAAATGTCTTTAATGGTGCGAACTTTCCTGACGGGGATATGAACCTCAAGATTGTCCTGGGGGCCGAGAAGATGCTCTATACGATAGAGAGACCTCTCGGGCCTAAGCCCGAAATTGACCAGCCGCTTGAGCTTGAGCTTTGGAAGACTCACAGCGATGACAACTCAACTGCTCAATCCGTCATGCTCACTGCAATGACCCCTCAATTTCGTCACCAGAACAAGGGATTGGATCCCTATACAATTATGGCAAAATTGAAAGACCTTCATCGATCTAACCTTAGATCGTAAAGGTATGAATTGCAGAAGAAGCTATTTTGCTCTCGAATGTTAGAGGGTACATCTGTCGAGCACCATGTGTTGCAGATGATTGCTGACATCGAACAGCTGGGTCAGCTAGGCATAACCTTTGAGGTTGAGACTTCTATAGATTTGATCTTGCAGTCTCTTCCTGACAGTTGGAACGGGTTCATCATGAACTATAATATGATGAACCAAGACCATACTCTTGGAGAGTTGATAGTAATGTTGCATGAAGCAGAAAATGAGCTTTTGAAGGGCAAAAAGCGCGAGGCGTACTTCGCTTCAACATCTCAGTCTGCCAAGGATTGGCCAAAGGCTACTAGAGGTGTAAAGAAGAAGAAGAAGAAGGGCAAGGCCAAATCATCAAAGTCTTCTGGGAAGGCTAAGGAAAAATCCCAAGATGTCTGCCTACAGTGTGGAAAATGGGGTCACTTGAAGCGAGACTGCCGTGAGTACAAGGCGCACATGAAGGAAATTAAAGCGGGTAAGGCACCGGCGTCAGGTATGTTTGTTATAGAAATAAACATGTCTACTTCTAGTTTTAAAAATTGGATTTTTGATTCTGGTTGTGGTAGTCATATATAACTGATGTGCAGGATCTGCAGATTAGCAGTAGACTGGCCTCATGGGAGATTGATCTACGAGTTGGAAACGGGACCAAAGTCGCTGTTTTGGCTGTAGGGACCTACATTTTGGAACTACCCTCAGGGCATGTACTAAATCAATCAGACTGTTATTATGTACCTAGTTTGACTAGGAATATTATTTCTGTATCTTTATTAGCCCAATGTGGGTATACTTTTGTATTTAGAAACACTGGGTGTTTTATGTATAAAAATGATATTGAGATATGCAGTGCTGATGTGAATAATGACCTTTATATTTTGAATATAAATCAATCTCAAACATATAATTTAACAAACAAAAGGCTTAAATTAAGTAACAAAGATGAAACTTATATGTGGCATTATCGTCTAGAACATATTAACAAGACTCGCATATCCACACTTTCGAAGAGTGTGTACTTGGACGAATTTGATCCAAATTCATATGACGTCTGCAAATCTTGTTTATTAGGCAAAATGCCTAAAACACCTTTTAGCGGTAAAAGTGCACGTGCCACCGAACTGTTAGCCTTCGTTCATAGTGACATATGTGGGCCCATGTCTAGCCAGGCTAGAGGTGGATATGAATACTTCGTAACCTTTACGGATGATGCATCGTGTTATAGTTATGTGTATCTTATGAGACACAAGTCAGAAACTTTTGAGAAATTCAAAGAGTTTTGACACGAAGTAGAAAAACAGACTAGTAAAAGTATTAAAACATTATGGTCGGACCATGGTGGAGAATACTTGAGCAATGAGTTTCTCGATTACTTGAAAGAGTGTGGTATTCTTTCACAGTGGACTCCTCCCGGAACACCTCAATTAAACGATGTGTCCGAACGGAGAAACCGAACTTTTTTGGACATGGTAAGGTCGATGATGAGTCGCACTGAGCTACCTATTTCCTTCTAGGGATATGCATTGAACAATGTAATACTTATTTTGAATAAGGTTCCGTCAAAGTCTGTTCAACAGACTCCGTATGAAATATGGGCATGAAAGAAACCGGGTTTCTCATTCTTGAAGATTTGGGGATGCTGGGCTTACGTTAAACGTTTGGATGGTACCAAACTAGAACCCAAATCAGATAAGTGCCTATTTGTAGGTTATCCTAGGGAAACCAAAAGATATTACTTTTACAACCCACAAGAGAACAAAGTATTTGTTGCTCTACATGTGGTATTCCTTGAAAAGAAATTCCTAAATGCAGTGGTAAGTGGGAGGAAAGTAGAACTCGATGAAAATTGGAGTGATACTGTTCCTGGCACCGATTCTTTAACGGAACACGAACAGTTCATCAGGGATGAGACTATACCACAAACTTCTAGTTGGAATTTTCTAAGCATCCCAAGATCATTTAACAAGCATGAAACAAGTGCGAATACAATGAGGGAGTTGCGAAATACTCACATCGATCAGTTGAGCGACGCGGTTGCAACAAAAAAATGATTTTCTGCCCACTGGAAGTCACGGCAGTGAGCTGCTGTCCCTCCTCTATTTTCGGCCATTGATGTCCTCCATGAAAGCTCCAAGCATTGTGATGAAATCCCAAGCTCATGGGTGGACTTCCCTATCACCTTCGCATGATCCCGTTGTGTGCTAGCACTTTGATTTTTGCCACAAAAATAAAACACTTTGCTTCCCATAGCTCATGGCAGTTAGAAAACCAGAGGAGAGAAAACGGCAGCCCCAAGGGCGTGAAGGAGAAGAGAGAGAGAGGAGAGAAAATGTGTTAATTAAATTGGTAATTGATTTCCTAAATCTTATACACAATTTTGGCTCTTTAAAAAAAGTCAAACCATTAAAGCCATTAACCACTACATCAATCAATCAATCAATCAATAACATCAATCAATCAAATTGTCACATCACTCAAAGTGACATGTGATTTGACGCTTGATGTGACTAGCGATTTGACACTTGATTTGACTTGCGTGCCGCACTCGAATTCGAAATGCGAATGTTCTCGCAAACAATCCAGGCTCGGGTTCGCTAATTCCAAATTAATGAATTTTCCGTTGCGTCGTAATTATATGATTATGCCTAGCGAAATCACGATTCATGTCGCTAACGAATTAATTCTAATTTAAATCGTTCGCCCGATTTAAAATCTAATTTTAATTCCGCGTCGAAATCCAATTTCGTATAATATATCGAATATATTATTTTATCGATTAATTCCAAATTAATCATTATCTCTCTTTAAATGATATTTTATCCCAGATAAAATATCTCAGCAATTAATCCCAGATTAATTTTCTCTCTCATCATTAATTAATCCCAGATTAATAAAAGTGCGAGTCATACGTCATCGGTGAATCTTCGGGAAGCGACCCATGAGATCCCTGGATATGTTGGCAGTAAATTCGGTCGTCGGACTATCCGAACACGTAAGTACCTTGTACTACGTTTATACCGATTTACAAGACAAGGTTGGCTTCTAGTAAAGCGTCATGTCTACCCAATTCTCCAGAAATATCCTTACAGGAATATAAAGATCTATATCAGGCGTAGTATACGTAGTATTGCGTATGTCGATCCAGTATCGGATGATCACGTGCTAGGCTTGGGCTGGATTGTGTCTGCCCCGTACGAAGGACATGTCGGATGTCTGGTAACTAGTCTTTTTAATCGGATAAACATGACCTTGTCATTTTATCCCGATTAATGTAGTACATAAGAGTACTAGTACCGTATCCTACATGACCATCATCTCCATATGACTGGAGTGACACTTCCGTCTTGACATCACACCCAACACACTACGATTCTCGATATACCAGAAGAGGCGTACACAGAAACCGGTTAAAGCCCTGGACGACCAAAACCAAAGCATATTGATTGTCGCAAGTATTAGCGGTGCAAGTCTCATGTTAAGACCAAATACACCTACCCTGATTTCGGACTTCCATAGACACATAGTCATACTACCAATGGAATTCCGAGGGGGTCTATCCAGAGCGAAGCTGTTTCCCATACCATCGGTAAAACACAACCTCCTATTACACTTGCATGAGTATCCTATACCCAAATATATGAGAACTATTCTGTTATGCCCTCACAACGCGCACAAGTGTAATACTAGTCTTTTACGTATTTATCGATGTCCAATCTCGATAATACTCTGACTAGGGATATTTAATGATTTATCCTTCGTGGACTGATACTGTCTCATATCATTCTCAATCCAGGAACAAATCATTAGGACCTCCTATCATTTATATATCTTGGTGATCTAATCATAAATGATAAGAGTGCAATCTCCTTTGTCACATAGTTAATTTGTACAACAACACCATGATATGTACAAATAGTGACGCTATGGGTCATAATTGTCCAACAATCTCCCACTTGGCCTATAGCCAGTCACTCGAAAGTCTGACACCCGAACTATGTACGGTTCGCTCAAATTGTTGAGGAAAGGCTTTCGTCAGCGGATTTACATGATTATCATCTGATGCGATTTATTTGATCATCACATCGCCACGATGTATGATCCGAACGAATTAGATGAATATAGAAGTTTGTTTTTTTTATCGTTAATGAGACCATTAATTCTTTAGCCTGTGCTGACACCTAGCTCAGCTGCTAAAAGAACTATATCTAATCTAATTAGATTTATTATCGACCCAAATGGCTTCTACTGCTGCCTCAGCTGCAGCAATAACCCGCATTTGTTGTTTATTCGGTAACAATATATTGCTTGGAAGATTTCCAGCTCACTGTTATGTTATTCAAACTTTATAGTACCGTTTGCGACTTATAGTCATTTTATCGGTTAGGAAACTTGTAGCAGTGATCCCAGTCACTTCAAGTTCTCCTTCTCCATGGTATAAGACATCATCCTTAGTTCTCTAAGATACTAAAGGATGTTCTTAATATCAATCCAGTGACTATCACTTGGATTGGCCTGTTTGTGAATTCATATGCTCAAAGCGTATGAGACACCAGAGCGCGTAATTTTTCAATGTACGATTTCTCAAAGAGTGATAACAACTTTAAATCTATCCCAGTAGATCTTTATTCCTAGAATAAAGGTTGTTTCTCCCAAGAATTCTACGGAGAATTTTCTCGAAAGCCAAGCTTTCGCCGATTGTTTATATGGGAATATCATTTCCAAGAAATGACATATTATCATTATTTATATAGGACATCATTGTCAGTGCGCTCCCACTAACCCTCTTAATATACACAAGAATCATTTCGTTTTGAATTAAATCATAAACTATTATGATTACATCAAAACGATAATTCCAAGAATCTAATGCTTGCTTCAATCCAAACATGGATTGAGTAACCTGCAAACCTTGTTTCCTAGTTTTGGGTATGACAAAACCGACAGGATGTTATAAACATCCTTCAAAATGTTTCCTTTTCAGGAAAGCGATTTTGCCATTCAGCTGTCATATTTCATAAATGAAACATGCAGCATCAGCAAACATTATCCAAATGGATTTACCTTGGCAACATGTAAAAGGTTTCGTCGTAATCAACACAATGTTGATAACGATACCTTTTCGCTAAAAGCCTAGCTTTACACGTTGGTATGTTGCCTTCCATGTATGTCTTCCTTGAAGACTTATATAGTACCAATAGGCACAATGCCTTGCGGCACATCAACTAGTATCCAAACTAAGTTGATATACATGGAATCCATTTCGGACTCATGACACTTTGTCATAATAGGGAGTTGATACCTTGTATCACTTCCTCATACGTAGTAAGTTGGTATTCCTCAAAAGATTAACATCTTTATAAGGTGAGATCAGAAACCCATACCCCATGTTGTTTTCTGACTCTCTCCAACTTACGCGGTTCTTGTGTATTCGAAGATTAATGGTATAGTTTGATCCTTGATGAACTATTTGTGTTCCATTAAGGATTGGTGCCTGGAACAGTATCACTCCGATTTTCATCGAGTTATACTATCCTCCCACTTACCACTGCATATCGGTATTCCTCTTAGGAAAACCGCATGGCGAGCAACAATCACATTGTTCTCTTGTGAGTTGTATAAATACTATAATTTGGTATCCCTAGGATAACCTACAATTGGCACTTATCCGATTTGGGTTTTAGTTTGGTATCATCCAAACATATGCCCAACATACCCAAATTATCAGGAATGAGAAAACTCAGTTTCTTTCCTGTTCATATCTAATATAGTATCTGTCAAACAGATATTTTTATGGAACCTTATTCAAAATAAGTTCTGCACTGTTAATGTTTATCCGTTGAAGGAAATGGTAGCTCAGAGCGACTCATGATTAACCTTATCATGTCTAACAAAATTCGGTTACTCTATTCGGACACACCGTCAAATTGACGTGTTCCTGGAGGAGTCCTCTTTGAAAGAATACTATACTCTTTCAAGTATATTAGAAACTTATTGCTTAAGTATTTTCCATTACGGTCTTACCATGACAGTTTAATACTTTAGCCGATCTGTTTGTCTATTTCGTGTCGAAAACTTTAAAAGTTTCCGATTTGTGTTTAAAGAAACACATAACCATAACGCGATGCCACATCCGTAAAGGTCACAAAATATTCATATCTACCTCTAGCCTAGCTAGACATGGGCCCACTTGCTTCACTATGAACTAGGGCTAACAGATCGGTGGCATTTGCACTTTTACCAAGTAAATAGTGATTTAGGCACTTTGCCTAATAAACTAGATTCGTAGACTTTATTTGAATGGAATCAAATTTGTCCTAGTACCCACTCTTCGAAAGTGTGGATATACGATTCTTGTTTAATTGTGTCCCAGACAACAATGTCACATATTAGTTTCTTCTGATCAAATCAGGTTGAGCTATTTGTTTGTCATGTTATACGTTTGAGATTTATTTATAGACAAAATAAAAATGCTGTTATTCACATCTAATGTGTTTATCTCAATATCATATTTATATAATAAAACACTTTAGTGTTCTAAAATATAAAGGTAAATCCGCAACGGATTATACACTGATATAGAGATAATGTTTCTAGTCAAACTAGTTACATTATAACAGTTTCCAAATTTAGATACACACCCGAAGGTAGTTCCTAAATTTAGGTAGCTACGGTTAAAACAGAGACTTTCGTCCCATTTCTGATTCGCAGATTTATCTCAATCTGAAGTCAGTATCCTGATCATAGCAGATTCTGCACATCAGTACATATTTATGTATCACACAAAGTATTTAAAATTTAATTTTAATACTAGTAATGAACATATTTATGACAAACATATTTGAAGTCAGAGCCTTGCTCGTCTTCAATACCTTCATGTCTGCCTTGTCCAAATGGCAGTCACGCTTCCGCGATCCCGTTTGCCACAATTTAGGCAGACATTTTGGGATATGTCATTTATCTTCCCAGAAGATTATAATGATTTTGCCTTTGCCAATTTCAACAATCTAGAAGCCTTTGGCCTAGCCTCGGCCTTATAGAATATCGAAGTAAGATGCGCCTTGCGCTACTTGCCTAATTGCAAACTTTGACTTTATCTCCTTGAGAATAATCATTAACTCTCCAAGAGTTATTTATTGCAATATGTACTTCTAAGATCTAAATATAGATCTATGAAGATCCTTCAATTTCTTTATCATACTTTAAGGATCTAATCCTTAGTTCTGATTCAGAAATTAAGGAGTCTATTGCGACAAGCTTAATGGATTAAGCACTAAAGTTATCATCACATGATTCGTCCAAAGATCATGCTCTACTATTTGCTTAAATCCGGGCTTAGGCCTAATATGTTATTTTATCAAATAAAGTAACTTATTATATTCCCAATTTGAAAAATTAAACCATTTAAATACATTTTCCCTAGGATTGTGTTTTAAATGTCAATCTTTCAATTTTATCTTGATTCTAATAGTCCAACTATTTAATCAACAATTTAGGTACTATTTATTATAATGATTATTATAGTCCAACTATTTAATCAACGATTTAGGTACTATTATTATAATGATTATTATAGTCCAACTATTTAATCAACTATAATTTATTTGTTTGAATACAGTCCAACTGTTAATTAAAACAACGATTTAAATATTATTCCAACTAACATTTAATATATTTGATGAATGATATTTGTTCGAGCGCGTATGTCAAGTAATTAAACGAATATTGCAAATTCAATTCTTGTCTCCCACTATTTTTCGGCGAGCCTCTAACCCTCTGTCGAGTACTCGGGAAATCGTGTTTCCTAGTGGGCTAGAATCCCGTTAAATATCACACAATCTTGACTTTGGCCAACAAATTGTATGATAATTAACTAGGTAGATCTCTAAGATCAATTGGATCCAATCTAATTCCTAGATCCAGTAGGGGGACATCCAAGTCCGAAACATATATCTTATATATGCCAATATATCCAATATATTGCCTAACTTTTTTCCTCTGAATCAACTAAGCCTTGGCTTTGGCACAACAAACTTAGTGATCCCAGTTAAGCGCGACCCATTGACCATTGAATGCTTCGTAATCAATGTCGATGGACAAGAAGTGGTCTTGACTTTGGCCAACAAACCACAACTTGGACAAGACACATATATGGAACAAAGCCTTCATGATTCAAACACATCCTCGACGGGCAAAGGTCTTGACTTTGGCCAACAAACCAATGCCAGTCTTGGATCTTGAGTAAGAATCACTCAATGGAAGGAAAAACGCTTAATATTTAGCGAGGGTTTTTCGCGTGCAAATTGGCAACCAATTTATTATCTTTGTTAAGGTCTCATCATCATACACCCTTAAACATGCATTCTAAATACATAATAAAGCGCGTATAATAAAATAATAATGATATGCGGATGGATACTTTACACATTGATCCTAGATCAAATCTCTCTCTTTCCTCTCTCCCGCTAGCACATGTATTACTTCTACCCGTTACACTACACTTCTAAAGAAACCTCATTTATATTGAGGGGAATAGGTGAGAAGAGAATACAAAGAATGTGGAGGTAATAAGGCTGGACACGCAGGTCCAATTAATAAATCAAATTTATTACAACAATTTCAAAAATTGTCCCACCCATCTAATATCCATCCGATATACGTTATTCATGCATCGTAACCATGTATTCACACAAGCATGCTATCAATCAATCTAATCAAATTAATTAATCTGATAATTAGTGACCATCCAATGTTCAAACAACGATTTGATTTTGCTCGAGTCAAACTCGTTTTACGAATAAATACTTAAAGTACGAATTCTTGAATTAAATTAAACTACAAAATTAAATCCAATTCAATTTGTATTTAATACTAATTCGCTATTTAATTCCAAATTAAATACTACACTTTATTTAACGAACCTTTTACGATTTAAATTCCAAATTTAATCGTTACGGGTCTCAAAGCCCGATTAACGTCCAACGTCAATTTAATTAAAGTCCAATGGGATTTTAATTAATTTCTTTAATGCGTGGACTTTTGGTCAACTCGGGTCAAACCCAATAACCAAAGTCCAATCCGGGAGTTACCCCATAAGCCCAGAAATCAATTTAGGCCCATTAGGCCCAATTAAACTTTAAAGGTCCATTAGTCGCATTTGGGCTTTATGGAAGCGGTTTTGGGCCCAATTGGATCCAACCAATTTAGCCTAAACCCAACTTGGTACAACAAAGCCCAATAAGCCCAATTACAACATTTCAAGCCCAAATCTAATTTTAAGCCCAAATAATTAAATTACAAAAAATCCAATTTCATAATTTAATTACTCAAAGTGCATTACATAATTAATCATCCAAATTAACATTTCTAAAACATCAATTTACACTAACTAATCATGCCATTGACATTAAAACATGTCCAACACATTTTAACAAAAATCAAACCCAATTACATGTTATATCATTCTCAGCAATTTGGGCAATTTGTGTCCGATTCGGTTTCAATCCAATTAAATCCACAATCGCCATTAAATCAACATTTCCCAATCGTTAAAATGATCCAACCAATTTAGCCTAAACCCAACTTGGTACAACAAAGCCCAATAAGCCCAATTACAACATTTCAAGCCCAAATCTAATTTTAAGCCCAAATAATTAAATTACAAAAAATCCAATTTCATAATTTAATTACTCAAAGTGCATTACATAATTAATCATCCAAATTAACATTTCTAAAACATCAATTTACACTAACTAATCATGCCATTGACATTAAAACATGTCCAACACATTTTAACAAAAATCAAACCCAATTACATGTTATATCATTCTCAGCAATTTGGGCAATTTGTGTCCGATTCGGTTTCAATCCAATTAAATCCACAATCGCCATTAAATCAACATTTCCCAATCGTTTCAAGTCATCCAATGATCAACGAAACAAAAATTACCAAGATTTAGGGCACCAATGTATTCGGCCAACACATCAAAATTGGGGAAAATTGTTCCAAATAAAATTTCATCAAATTGATCCAATCAATCCTCAATTAAAACACATTTAAGCATACTCAATCATCCAATTTCATAAAATCATGCTCAAATACATTTTACCCAAATTTTAAGCCCTAAAATTTTCATGCTCAACCTTGCTCATAGATACCATTGTTGGAATTTTCTAAGCATCCCAAGATCATTTAACAAGCATGAAACAAGTGCGAATACAACGAGGGAGTTGCGGAATACTCACATCGATCGGTTGAGCGACGCGGTAGGCAACAAAAAAATGATTTTCTGCCCACTGGAAGTTACGGCAGTGAGCTGCTGTCCCTCCTCCATTTTCGGCCATTGATGTCCTCCATGAAAGCTCCAAGCTTTGTGATGAAATCCCAAGCTCATGGGTGGACTTCCCTATCACATTCGCATGATCCCGTTGTGTGCCAGCACCTTTATTTTTGCCACAAAAATCAAACACTTTGCTTCCCATAGCTCACGGCAGTGAGCAAACCAGAAGAGAGAAAATGGCAGCCCCAAGGGCGTGAAGGAGAAGAGAGAGAGGAGAGAAAATGTGTTAATTAAATTGGTAATTGATTTCCTAAATCATATACACAATTTTGGCTTTTTAAAAAAAGTCAAACCATTAAAGCCATTAACCACTACATCAATCAATCAATCAATCAATCACATCAATCAATCAAATTGTCACATCACTCAAAGTGACATGTGATTTGACGCTTGATGTGACTAGCGATTTGACGCTTGATTTGACTTGCGTGCCGCACACGAATTCGAAATGTGAATACGCTCGCAAACAATCCTGGGCTCGGGTTCGTTAATTCCAAATTAATAAATTTTCCGTTGCGTCGTAATTAAATGATTATGCCTAGCGAAATCACTATTCATGTCACTAACGAATTAATTCTAAATTAACTCGTTCGCCCGAATTAAAATCTAATTTTAATTCTGCGTCGAAATCCAATTTCGTATAATATATCGAATATATTATTTTATCGATTAATTCCAAATTAATCGTTATCTCTCTTTAAATGATATTTTATCCCAGATAAAATATCTCCGCAATTAATCCGAGATTAATTTTCTCTCTCATCATTAATTAATCCCAGATTAATAAAAGTGCGAGTCATACGTCATCGGTGAATCTTCGGGAAGCGACCCATGAGATCCCCGGATATGTTGGCAGTAAATTCGGTCGTCGGACTATCCGAACATGTAAGTACCTTGTACTACGTTTATACCGATTTACAAGACAAGGTTGGCTTCTAGCAAAGCGCCATGCCTACCCAATTCTCCAGAAATATCCTTACAGGAATATAAGGATCTATATCAGGCGTAGTATACGTAGTATTGCGTATGTCGATCCAGTATCGGATGATCACGTGCTAGGTCTGGGGCTGGAATTGTGTCTGCCCCGTACGAAGCACATGTCAGATGTCTGGTAACTAGTCTCTATAATCGGATAAACATGACCTTGTCATTTTATCCCGATGACTGCAGTACATAAGAGTACTAGTACCGTATCCTACGTGACCATCATCTCCATATGACTGGAGTGACACTTCCGTCTTGACATCACACCCAACACACTACGATTCTCGATATACCCAGAAAAGGCGTACACAGAAACCGGTTAAAGCCCTGGACGACCAAAACCAATGCATATTGATTGTCGCAAGTATTAGCGATGCAAGTCTCAGGTTAAGACCAAATACACCTACCCTGATTTCGGACTTCCATAGACACATAGTCATACTACCAATGGAATTCATAGGGGGTCTATCCAGAGTGAAGCTGTTTCCCGTACCATCGGTAAAACACGACCTCCTATTACACTTGCATGAGTATCCTATACCCAAATATATGAGAACTATGCTGTTATGACCTCACAACGCGCATAAGTGTAATACTAGTCTTTTTCGTATTTATCGATGTCCAATCTCGATAATACTCTAACTAGGGATATTTAATGATTTATCCTTCGTGGACTGATACTGTCTCATATCATTCTCAATCCAGGAACAAATCATTAGGACCTCCTATCATTTATATATCTTGGTGATCTAATCACAAATGATAAGAGTGCAATCTCCTTTGTCACATAGTTAATTTGTACAATAATATCATGATCTGTACAAATAGTGACGCTATGGGTCATAATTGTCCAACACTTCTAATACACAAGAACCGCATAGGTCGGAGAGAGTCAGAAAATAACCTGAGAGGTATGGGTTTCTAATCTCACCTCATGTGGATATTAATCTTATTGAGGAAGACGAACCGGCTACGTATGAGGAAGCGATACATGATATCAACTCCGCTTTATGGCAAGAAGCCATGAAGTCCGAAATGGATTCCATGTACACCAACCACGTTTGGACATTGGTTGATGAACAAGAAGGCGTAAAGCCTATTGGTTGCAAATGGGTCTTCAAGTAGAAGACCAACATGGATGGCAACATACAAACGTACAAAGCTAGGCTTGTAGCGAAAGGGTATCATCAATGACATGGTGTCGATTACGACGAAAATTTTTCACCAGTTTCCATGATTAAATCCATTCGGATAATGCTTGCTATTTCTGCATATTTCGATTACGAATTATGGCAGATGGACGTCAAAACCGCTTTCCTTAATGAAAACCTTTTGGAGGATGTTTATATGCCACAGCCTGACGGTTTTGTCATACCAAAACATGCAAACAAGGTTTCCAAGTTAAATCGATCCATTTATGGATTGAAGCAAGCATCGTGTTCTTGGAACCAACATTTTGATGAGATCATAAAAGAATATGATTTTATTCAAAATGAGGATGATCCTTGTGTATATAAGAAGGTTAGTGGGAGCGCACTGACATTCATTGTCCTTTATGTTTATGATGTATTGCTTATGGGCAATGACATTCCCATGCTACAATCGGTGAAAGCTTGGCTTTCATTAAAATTCTCAATGAAAGATCTGGGAGAAGCAGCCTTTATTCTGGGAATAAAGATTTACCGGGATAGATCTATAAAGCTGTTTGGTCTCTCCCAGAGCAAGTACATTGACAAAGTGTTGAAGAGATTCAACAGTCTAAGAGGGGACTGTTGTCAGTGTCACATGGCGACACTCTATCTAAGGACATGTGTCCTAAAACTCAAGATGAGAGAGACAACATGAGTCGAATCTCGTTCGCTTCTATAGTCGGATCGATCATGTATGCCATGATATGTACGCGACCTGATGTCTCATATGCTTTGAGCATGTGTAGTCACTATCAGGCCGATCCAGGTAATGGTCAATGGGTTGCGGTTAAGAACATACTTAAGTATCTTAGATGAACTAGGGATGCGTTCTTAATCTATGGAGATGGAGAACTTGAGGTAACTGGGTTTACCGATGCAAGTTTCCAAACCGATAAATACGACTGTAAGTCACAATATGGGTACATATTTTGTTTGAACAATGGAGCAGTAAGCTGGAAATCTTCCAACGGAATATATTACTGCAGCTGAAGCAGCAAAAGAGGCAGTTTGGATTCGTAAATTTCTAATTGGATTAGGAGTAGTTGCGTTAGCAGCTGAACCCTTCTATTGTTTTATGACAATAACGGGGCTATAGCGCAGGCTAAGGAACCACTGTCTCATCAATGATCCAAGCATGTTCTTCGACGTTTCCATTTGATTCATGAGATCATACATCGTGGCGATGAAGATCCAGAAGGTCGCATCAGATGACAATATTGCAGATCCGCTGACGAAAGCTATTCCTAAGCAAATGTTTGAGCGACATATACATAGTTCAGGTGTTAGATACTTGAGTGACTGGCTATAAGCCAAGTGGGAGATTGTTGGACAATTATGACCCATAGCGTCACTATTTGTAAAAGACATTGTGGTTTTTGTACAAATTAACTATGTGACAATGAAAATTGCTATTTTATCATTTTGTAATTAGATTACTTGAATATATAAATGATAAAAGTCCTTATGATTAGTTTCAGATTATAAGATATGAGAATTATCAATCCACGAAGGTTTAATCATTAAATATCTCTGGTCGTAGTATTATCGAGACTGGACATCGATAATGCGGAATAGACTAGTATTGCACTTGTGCGCATTGTGGGAGCATAACGACATAGTTTTCATATATTTAAGTATTGGATACTTATGCAGGTGTGATAGGAGGTTGTGTTTACTGATGGTACGAGAACAACTTTGCTCTGGATAGACCCCTCAGAATCCCATTGGTAATATTACTATGTGTCTATGGGAATCCGAATCAGGGTAGGTGTATTTGGTCTTAACCTGAGACTTACATCGCTAATACTTGCGACAATCAATACGCTTTGGTTTTGGTCATCCAGGGCTTTAACAGGTTCTGTGTACGCCTCTTCTGGGTTTATTGAGAATCGTAGTGTATTGGGTGTGATGTCAAGATGGAAATATCACTTCAGTCATATGGAGATGATGATCACGCAGTGATACAGAACTAGTACTCTATTATGTTGCAACTATCGGGATAATATGACAAGGTCATGATTATTCGATTAAAGAGACTAGTTGCTTGTGATCCGATATATGCTTCGTACGGGGCAGACACTATTCCAGCCCCAGGCCTTGCATGTGACATCCGATACTGGATCGTAATACACAATACTACGTATACTACGCATGACAATGATTATATATTCCTTAAAATAATATTTATGGAGAATTGGGTAGGCACGGTGCTGTGCTAGAAGCCAACTATGTCTTATAAATTGATAAGAACGTGGTACGGGGTACGCACGAATTCGGATAGTCCGATGATCAGATTTATTGCCAACATATCCAGGGATCTCATAGGTCGCTTCCCGAAGATGCACCGATGATGTTTGACTCGAACATAATTAATCTGAGATTAATTATAAGATAGAGAAAATTAATCTAGGATTAATTGCGGAAAGAATTTATATGTGATAAAATTCAATAAGAAGAGAGAGAACGATTAATTTGGAATTAATTGATTAAAATAATATATTCGATATATTAAATGAAATTAGATTTCGAAGCGGAATTAAAATTGGATTTTAATTCGGGCAAACGAATTAATTTAGAATTAATTTGTAAGCGACTTTAATAGTAATTTTGCTAGGCATAATTATTTAATTAAATTTGATTTAATTAAGTCGCAACGGAAAATTCGTTAATTCGGAATTAACGAACTCGAGCCCGATATGTGTTTTACGGGCCCACTCGTATTTTGAATTAAAGTGGGGCCCACATCAAGTCACATCACTAGTCAACCTCACTTATTTTTTGGTGATGGAAGTTAGTGAATATTTTTTGTAACTTGTATGACTCCTTTTGTCATTTGGAATGACATTTACCAAACTTGATTTTGGTAAAAGGTTATTGACTTTTGGAAAATCATTTGACAATTACACAACATAATTTGAAAAACTCTCTCTCTCTCCCAAGGCCAAAAACCGTGAGTTGCTTCTCCTCTCTTAGAAAATTTGTTGCAAATTTTCTTTTTTGCTAGCACATTCAAAGATCAATAAAGGTATTAGGGAAACCTTTCCCATTGAGTTTGGAATTCAAGATTCAAAGCTTGGAGCTCAACCATACAAATCAAAGGAGAGCTTGGAGCACTTCTCAAAGGAGCAATTTTTGTTGTCTACGCATCCATATAACCGATCGTTGTAAGTATTTTTTCCGCAATCTTACTTGGAGTATTTACATGTTTTATGCTTAATTGATCCTATGAATGTTCTTAGAGAACCCAACAATAGAATGGCATATGAGGATTAGTGATAAGGTCGGTTGGCTTTTGGAAAAGAATATAATCTCTACCATTTCCATTCAAGTGTTGGGTGAAGGAAATCTACCATTCTTTCAAGAGTTGAGAGAGTTCAAGGAAAAAGAAAATCATGAATTTTTTTCAAGAGTTGGGAGAAAAGAAAATTTTCTCAAGTGTTGAGAATAGAAAGAAAAAGAGTGAGTTAGATCTTCATCTTCTTCATTCACTCTTTCTAAAAATCAAAAATATTTTGTGACAATATACTACTCTAAAGAGTTTAGAGATTACACTTTGTGAGTGAAGCCCACACTTCAATTTGTTGGTTTCAAGTCATAGTTCGGAAGATCAGGTGGTTGATCCTAGTATTGGATCTCTAAGGAAACACATCCACATTGAGGAGCAAATCCAATCACCAAGAGTTGGTGGAATTCGATTTCAACAAATAGAGAAGGCAATAATTTTTTCAAGGTCGATCCCGGTACCTAAAGCATTTCCGCTGCGCATAAGGAAAGATATTTCCAACACCGACCTGGTAGCAGATGCGAGGAAGGACATCACTTGACTTGATGTACCGACCCAAGGACGTAGGTCGGAGTTGCATCATTATGCTCTTAGACGGATGATGTAAGCCCTAACTAAAAGTTTGAGCATCTCAACGGCTGATGGGACAGAGTAGAGCTTTAGGCTTATCCACTGACACACGAAACCGTGTAGGAGTGGTTGGGATCCAGGCTGGCACATGGACAGAGCGTGTATCAGTTACCAAAACGGGGTGAGTTAATGAGGTTCAGAGGACATAAAGTAGATGTGTCGGGTGGCGAAGCCACAATTTACAGGGTGATTGGGGAAGAGAGCTTACGCAATTATACCTTGGTAACGTGGCTGACATCACGAGTTGGCAGAATAATGGATTTAGGCGTACTATGCAAATGGATTGGGAACTCATTGTAAGGGGTTGGTTAATTTGATTCTGAGCATTCTTATAACTTTTAAAAGAGAGAAAAATGCTCAAGCGAGAGAGAAAGAGTATGTCGGTCTGACTTGAGCTCACAATAAAAGATTTTGCTTATTTTGCATCCATGGACGTAGGTTAGATCCATTCCGCCGAACCACGTTAAATCCTCTGTTCTTATCTGTGTGTTTTCTTGTTTGTCTACCAAGTTTGCTTTGGTTCCCAACTTACCAAAAAAATTCACTACTTGGGGGAGGTTTGTTTGAGGAGTGGTTTTTCCTGAATCGCCCTTGGAATGAAAAACAACCGTCAATATATCATAAAATAAATTTACATGATATTCTCAACAAGATTATCATATAATATTATTAGAGCACGTTAAAATTAAATAACAATTATTTATCCAATCAAAAATAAACAACTCTAAATAAATAATTAATGAACATAAATAAACAAATAAACATATGTCTGTGTGTAAATATTGAACATAAATTTAATTTTTTTTCACAAATTTGCTAAATTAATGGGATTAATGAAATTATAAGTGTAAAATGATTAGTTTCTCTTTTATTAAATGGGCACTTTTTAATGTTCATCATACCTCTCAACTAGCTTATTAGTAGTCCATAGTAATTTAAGAGAAAACTTAAAAAAAAATTTCTTATTCAAGTCAGTATTTGTTTTATTTATTTCTAAATTATAAAATAAGTAAATTGTCCTGTACTTTTTACCTTTCTTCCATACACACATAAAACAAAGTATCAATCAATTCATTGTACACACAATATTCACAGGTCTTGTTAAAAAAAATGTAATATTTTTGTTCTAAAGTTATATCAGAATTCACATATTTTGGAAATGGTAATTTATTTATATACAAAAATAATTTTTTTTAAAATAATATATATCTTTGGGCCAGTGACTCCAAAACCAATTGACTTTAGGACACTAGGTGTTAAGACACCCCTACGGACTTAATTGCTCAGATCTCAGATGCAAAAAAAAAGAAGTCTCTGATTTTCTTAAACTTTCTCTTTAACCCTTGTAACAAGATTTGGATCAGTGACTCTCGGACCAGTTGGCCTTAGGGCACTAAGAGTTAAAACACCCATACAGACTTAATTACCCAAGTTAGATAGGCTACATAATCGAACTTATTCACACACATTTTTTTTTAATAAAACAACTCAAACTCTATCGTTTTACGTGAACAATCATTGCTTATTGAAGCAAGATGTCCGGTTACTAAGTAAAAGCTTGATTATTATTATTATCATTTTTTTAAACTAACTGGAGCTCTACCATTTTACGCGAACAATCACTGCTTGTTGAGGCAAGATATCTGGTTACTAAGTAAAACCTTGGTTAGTTTTTTAATTTTTATTTTAAAAAATATAAATTCCACTGCCTTTAAGTGATATCTCCAACAAACTAGAGAACTGAATATTACAAAATTTTCACTTACAACCTATGATCATATGTTACCTTGTATATTGATAATACATGTCAAAAGAGCATATAAAGATCAAATTTAATCAATATTATGGAGAATTCATAAATTTAAATGATTCAAAAAGAAATAAACAAAAATAACTTATCACGAATTACATTGAGATGCGTCTCAGGAGTGAAAACTCCTTACATTGCCATCTCTGAACAACAATTCCATTTGGTTAGTCAAAAATTTATTATTGATTTGTGTGTAGTTTTTATTTTAAAAAACAAAAAAGATAATCAACACAAATAATTTTTTTACACACAAAATAACAACAAAGCAAAAACAACATAAAAAATTTGAAAGAAAAACAAAACATAAAAATGAAAATTATCTAGTCAACTATCCCATCCCCCAATCAAATTGAGACATTGTCCTCAATGTTTGAATAAGAAGAAGTATAGTTTAGAAGACATCACCTGGTTAATATGGAATCAACAATTGAATCTATGACTATTTAAAAAAAAGTTACAGATTAAGATTCAAGTCCACTCTACGCTTCTTGTGACGATCGTTATTAAACCAGTTCAACTTGGAAAGAATGTGGTCAACTTTTGGTTCATAAGTTAAGAGTTGGTCAATTAATTCATCAACATTTCTTGCAGTTGGGATGATATCTTTGCCAGTTTTGAAATGAACCCGAGTCTTTTGGCATCCTCAAGAAATACTAAAAGAAAATCGAAAAAGTGATCAACATTAAATAGTCCATTGGGTTTTCAGTGAATGTTCAAGTTCACCCATGATGCAACTGTGAAAATTTATTCCAATGTGCCAAGCCCACCTGGTAAAGCAATAAAAGCGTCAGCATGATTAATCATTTCAGTAAGCCTTTCAAACATACCTGAGACAATATATTCTTCTCTATTTGATTTTCCGATGAGGTTTTCGTTTGCCAAAGGTTTTAGAATGATTCTCAAAACTTGAATGCCACCTTCTTGCACGGCCTTTAAAACATATCCCATCAATCCAAGATTTCCACCGCCATAAACTAAGTGCATGTTTCTTTCCGTCATAACTCTACCCAATTCTTTTTCAGCCTCAACAAATTATTGTTTATTTCCAAAGCTAGTTCCATAAAATACACTGATATTAGTGACTCATTGTTTTGAAGTTTTCTCCATTTTTATTCTCTCTCTTATAAATTGGAAAATATGGTCTTTTAAAGTCAGATTACTGAGACTGTATTGTTGTCTTTCTTTATGAAATTGTGTATGTAAATTGCAAATTACTCGATGAACATGTCCACTGGGATGCGTCTCAAAAGTCAATGATATATCATCTATAGACTCCTTACTCAAGTCATCTCTAATGAATTGAATTTTATCTTCGCGATTGTCTGATACCATTCCTAAAGAATGACAATGAGTGTTCCATGTCCATCGTGCACATTTATAACAAACACCTAATTGTTTAGCTCTTCGTTTATTAGCATAGGTGTTTTTACCTAAACCAGACATGTAAGAAATTAAAGAGTCAGATGATTCACCTGCCAAGCGAACTCTTTCTTCCATTACCTAATGAATATCACTAGGAATACCATCGATCATAAGAAGCCTAATTCTTTCGGTGCGTGCTTTGTAAATTTCATCAGAGTATTTTGGGGGAGATAAGGAAAATGATTGTGAATTTTTGTGAGAGTTTCTTCCATGCCTAAATTGTAGGGTATCAGTAATTTTAGGAAACTGAAAGAACCGACTTAGAGTCACATAATGTCGTTATCCATTGTTTAACCGAGGTGCAAGACTATGACAAAAAGAAAAAAATATTGCAAAACTCATGGAAAAAATGGAAATTAGAAAAATACAACAGAAAAGAAAAGAATAGAATGGCTTGTAAAACATGAATCACAGTACATTGGGTTTGAAATGAAAAGCGATTCTTGAAAATTTGAACACTTTAAAAATGGTTTCAAACGTTGTCCATTTACTTTAAATACATCACCATCCCTAAGGTTCTCAATGTCAATAGCTCCATTTAGGTAAACGTGCTTCACAATAAATGGACCAGTCCATTTGGATTTCAATTTTCCAGGAAATAAATGAAACCAAGAATTATAAAGCAAAACCTTTTGACCAATTTCAAATATTTTTAGTGAAATTTGACTATCATGAAAGGCCTTAGTTTTAGCTTTAAAATTTTTTGCATTTTCATATGAATCATTCTTTAGCTCTTCGAGGTTTGAATTGAATGCTTTAAAAGCCCAATATGCCTTATGCTCAAGTTCTACAGGAAAATGACGAGGTTTTCCATAAACCAGACGATATGGAAACATTCCCAAAGATATTTTGAAAGCTGTTCGATATGCCCAAAGTGCATCAGTCAGTCGAAGAGACCAATCTTTACAATTTGGGTTAATTGTTTTTTTCAAAATTTATTTTATTTCCCTATTTGCTAGTTCAATTTGACCATTTGTCTTAGGGTGATAAGAGGTAGAAACTTTATGTGTAATTCCATATTTTTTCATTGAGGACTCAAAAGGCATGTTACAAAAGTGTTTACATCCATCACTTATAATGGCCCGAGGGATTTCAAATCGACTTAAAATATTTTCTTTTAAAAATTTAATCACAATTATGTGATCATTATTTCGACAAGGAATCGCCTCAATCTATTTTGAGACATAATCAACTTCAACTAAAATATATAAGAATCCAAATGTTTGTGGAAATGGACCCATGAAATATACTCCCCAACAATCAAAGATTTTGATGAGACTTAAAGGCATCATGTTTCTTTTTGAAATGGATCCCTACTTTTGACAATTTTCACAAGTTTTACAGAAAGCATCTGTATTATTAAATAAGGTGGGCCAATAAAATCCACACTATAAAATGTTCATAGCGGTTTTTTAGACGAGAAGTGACCTCCGTATACTTCTAAATGACAAAAATAAATAACATTACTTATCTCATTGTCCGGTATGCATCGTCGAAAAATTTGATCAGGGAAATACTTGCACATATATGGATCGTCCTAGTAGAATCTTTTGACTTCGGTCAAAAATTTCTTCTTGTCTTGATGGCTCTAGTCTGGAGGTATTTTTTATGTTGTAAGAAAATTGACTATATTAAAATACCAAGACATTGTATTTATAGAAAATAAAAAATCATTAGGAAGAGTCCTTGATAGGAGTTGTGTCAATTGATGACTCATTTCTGAGTCTCGATAAATGATCTACAACAACATTCTCTGCTCATTTCCTGTCATTGATTGTGAGATTGAATTCTTAAAGCAAAAAATCCACCGTAGTAATATTGGCTTTACATCCTGTTTAGACATCAAATATTTAACAGCAGCATGGTCAGAATAAACAACTGTAGAGGAACTAATTAAATATGATAAAAAATAATCCAATGCAAATATTACAGTAAATAGTTATTTTTCCGTGGTAGTGTAATTCATTTGTGCACTGTTTAAAGTTCTACTTCCGTAATAAATTACATATGGCTTACTTTCATTTCTCTGTCTTAATACTGCACCAACTGCGTAATCACTGACATCACACATTAACTCAAAAGGAAAAGACCAATTAGAGGATTGCATGATAGGAGCATAAGTTAAAAGACTGATAATCCTTTCAAATAATTTTTGACATTCTTATATCCATTCAAATGTTACATTTTTTAATAGAAGGTTACACAATCGTCTGGATATGGTACTAAATTTTTTAATGAACCTCATATAAAATATTACATGTCCTAAGAAAAAAGGATTTCCCTGACTGTTTTTGGTGATGGCCATTTAGAGATTACCTATATTTTTCCTTGTCAACCTCAATACTCTTATATTACACAACATGACCCAAAATAATTCCTGAATTAGTCATGAAATGGTATTTTTCCCAGTTCAACACAAGTCTTTTTTCACATCTTTTCAAAATATTTTCCAAATTATTCAAGCAATTATCAAATGAGTTTCCAAAAACAGTTATATCATCCATAAAGACCTCTAAACAGTGCTCAACCATGTCATTAATTATGCTTAACATACATAGTTGTAATTTTGCTGTGCATTAAAAAGTCAAAAAGATATTTTCCTAAATGCAAATGTTCCAAAGGGACATGTGAATGTGGTCTTTTCCTGATCTTCTAAAGCAATGAGAATTTGATAATAACCCGAGTAACCATCAAGAAAGCAAAGGTAAGAATGTCCTGCTTCACTTTCTAAAATTTGGTCAAGAAATGTTAAAGGAAAATAATATTTTCTAGTAGCGTCATTTAGTTTTCTATAATCAATGCACATACACCAACTAGATGGGATTGTGGTTGGAATTGATTCTCCTTTATCATTCTTTAGACAGTTATTCCATACTTTTTAGGCACAACTTGCGTAAGACTTACCCACTTACTATCGAAGATAGATAGATAATGCATACATCAAGAAGTTTAAGGACTTCTATTTTTACCACTTCTTTCATGTAAGGGTTTAATATTCTTTGGGGTTGATGATATGTCCTAGCATTATCTTCTAAATATATTCTATATGTGCGGATCAAAGGATTAATGCCTTTTATGTCTTTTAAAGTCCATCCAATTGCCAGTTTATGTTCTCTCAACTCATTTAACAACTTACATTCTTGAGTACTTGTGAGGGAATAAGAAATTACCACTGGGTAATTTTGTTTATCTCTAAGAAATACATACTTCAATCCTTCTGGCAAAGTCTTTAATTCCAATTTGGGTGCTTCCTTATGTTTTTCTTCTTCCAGTGTTCCTAGTTCCTCCAAATTTTGTTTCTCTCCATCGTCTTCCAGTACCTGTGTATAATCAAATAAAAAATCATTAGGAATAACTGAATAAAATTAGTTGTATAGAAATCCATAGGATCAGATAAACTCCGCTAAACATATTCCTCTATAATTGATTCAATTAGTTTCATGCTCTCGTTTTCACTGTCCTCATCGTATGATTGTTTGCACATGTTGAAAACATTAAGCTTCAACGTCATATTGCCAAATGATAAATTCATGATTTCATTCCTGTAATTTATTAAATCATTAGCTATTGCTAAAAATAGACGACCAAGTATTGCAGAAATTGGCTTGTAACTGTCTACTACAGGTTATGTTTCCAAGACAATAAAATCCACAGGATATATGAATTTATCGACTTGTAATAACACATTTTCCATAATTCCTTTCAGTACCTTGACTAATCTATTAGCAAGTAAAAGAGTAGTTGAAGTTGGTTTTAACTCGCCAATATTAAGTTGTTAGTAAACCGAAAATGGAAGCTAATTGACACTAGCTCCAAGATCAAACAGTGCATGTTCAATTTTGTGATTTCCAATAATACATGAAATAGTTGGACTACCAAGGTCTTTATATTTCAATGCATTATCGGTTGAGAGAATGGAACTTACTTGTTCAGCTATGAAAGCTATATTTCTTACCTAATGTATTTCAATGCATTATCGGTTGAGAGTACTAACAGATTTGACTTGGTCTATGTGTTGATTACAAGAACTACCTTCGTGAGGGTTTTGATGACTCTTGGGTTTTGACTGTAGTTGTCCATGAAACTTTCATTTCTCATTAATGGTCAATGTAGATGTGTTTTTGGCAAAAATATCTTTCAAATCAATCAATGTTTGCATATTTTTATTAGTTATGGCTTCCTATTTCTCAATGAATGCATACAAAGTATCCTCAAGGGTTTTCCTAGGCGGTGGGACATATGATGCATAACTCTGAGGATTTTAGAAATTCTGGTGTACTTGGGGAGGTTGTTGCGATGGTTGTAATTGGTTATCATTCCTCCAATTGAAGTTTGGATCGTTTCTCCAACCAGAATAATAGGTTTGGGAGTATGGGTTTGGATTTGGTCTCTTGAAGGTGTTTATGGAGCTGACTTAGTCATAGAGACATTCTTGCAGGGCTGGCATGGTTGGGCAAACTTGTGTGACATGCTCATTTGAATTACAGATATGACATGTGACTTCTTGAATTGACTTTACATGATCACTCTTCCTTATTTCTAATGCCTCAATTTTTTTTAGCTAGAAATGCATATTTACAGAAAGCTCATGGTCTTCCCTAAGGTTAAACATACCTCTATCAGATGACTGTGGTTTTACAGAAGACTCACAAGTTTCAAATGTGTCCCATTATTGTGCATTCTCTACTATGTGTTCTAGGTAGTCTCATGCATCTTCGGGATTTTCATCCCTAAACTCATCATTGCATATCATTTACACTACTTGTCTAAGTTGGAATGTTAAACCCTCGTAGAAGTAGGAAACCAGCCTCCATGTTTCAAACCCATGATGTGGACAAACATTCAAGATCTCTTTAAATCTCTCATGACATTGATAAAGTGTTTCCCCCGATTTTTATTTGAAAGTTGTGATTCTCCTCTTAAAGTAGTTTATCCTGTGATGGGGAAAGAAGTTTTTCCAAAAATTCCTCTTGGAAATCATCTCATGTTCCGAAGGATCCTGACCTAAGATTCTGCAGATAAATTTTAGCTTTATCCTTTAAAGAAAGGGAAAAAACTTAAGTCGAATAATATTCAAGCTGTAATTTTGGTTTGTGCAAGTATTACATACCTCTTCAAATTCCTTTAAGTATTGATAAGGATTTTATGATTCTAGATCGTGGAATGTGGGTAAAAATTGGATGACACATGGTATAAAATTGAAACATGATGCATATGAGGGAAAACAATGCAAGGTGGCGACCTATCCTAGTGGGATTCTTGAATTGTCTTTGTTTTCTTGGATGATTAAAATTATCATGCTGAGACTCGTTTTTTACATGATCAAATGGATTTTCATCTCGGGAATGTGGGTTTTCATTTTGGTTCTCGGCCATTTTGACTGACGATGAAGGTGATGGAGACTCTCTCTTTAATCTACCGTTAGATGATCAAGACCAATGTCTCATGCAACCTAAATGCAGACTATATGCTAAAAATTTAAATATGCAAATGCAATACTTAGAAAAAGAAAAAAAACAATAAAAAAGTGAAAGAAAAATAAAAATAAAATAAAATGACAAAAGAGAAAAAAACTGTAATGATTAGATCATAAAAACATCATCTGATTCTTGTCAATTCATATCTCAATTGAATTTTTCATTCAGCTATCTCAATTTCTCGAATTTTATTCTCACAAAAATTTATTGATGAATCTCTAGATAATGATGGTCCAAGATATTCTTTAGCAAAATACAAGCTCCATTTTAATTGAGATTTCTATCTCCTGTAACCTTGGAGAATTAAGTACATGGTTTGTCTAAATATGGGATGTCTGGGTTCAAGATTCATTTAGGACTAATCAGGATATCTTGGATCTACAAAAATGCAAGGAAAAAAGTGAGATGCAAAAACAATAATAGAGAAATGAAATGAAATACAAAATAAAAAATGAAAAATAAAATAAAAAGAAATGAAAAGAAAAAAAGAAGAAAAAATACAAAGATGTTAAATTATTATTCTATCTACAAAATATTACTCCCCGACAACGGCGCCAAAAACTTGACATACTCACAAAACAGTTCTTTACTCCCAAGTATAAGAGTGTCAAAGTAATATAATAACTCGGTAAGTCCGGGGTCGATCCACATGAAATATATTTAGTAAAATAAAATAATAATTTGAGTGAAAATAAAAATATTGAATTATTTGAAATGATTGACAATTTTTAAATTGGATTGCAACAATAAAATAAAATACTGGGGTTAGGGGATCCACTTTTAGTATTTCAAATTTATAAATATCACTTTTTATAATATATAAAATTTCATTATTACCCAGTTAATTTAGTTCAGAAATTAATTATGCCAAAACATATAAAACCAGCCACAAAGACGGTGATAATATTGGTCTATAACAAGTCCAGTTAGGTACCCAATTATGACGAATAAATAAAATCAGCCCTAAAAGCGGTGATAACATTTATCTATAATAATTCCAGTTAGGTACTCAATTATTCCATATAAATAAAACCAGCCATATAGACGGTAACAAAGTTTATCAATGATTAATCCAGAATTAAATTAAATATTAGTCTTTAGATTACAATTAATATATTATAATAAAAGTGAGCTTAATCTATATTCTCGTATAAAAAGCTTCACCCTTTACCCCAACAAGATGAATTTAGCTACTTATTATTTGAATAAACACACATAATTTTATTACTAAAAGAAAACGAAATTACAAGAAAGCTTAAAAAATAAAACACACAAGACACTCTCTCTCAAATTCTACCAGAGAATTGAAGAGGATGCTCAGCTCTTCACAAATTGCATGTATGAAGGGCCGATGGAAGGCAACCTCTACCATTAATTTTTTTTTTTTTATAATTACATATAACACACTTTGGATTTTTCATCAATTTCGGTCTAGAAAACCTTAGAACTAGAAAATCTTGTAAACAAAAAAATTGTAGATATTTGAGTCATCTTTCATCTGGAATAAAATCTCCTCAATCTAATATCAGAGTAAAGGGTTATGGCCAAATTACACAGTGCTAGAATTTTCGAAATTATACACTGATAGAACGCCATTTTAAGTTTTTGGGTTCCAAAATCCAAATATCACATCCTTTTTTCTAGTTATGCATTCAAAGTATTATTTCACCTACATAATAAATAAAATTCACAATAAAAATGTATAAAACATAAATTTAATTATGATTTCACAAATGTGCTAAAGTAAGTGGATTAATGAAATTATAAATGTAAAATGATTAGTTTCTTTTATTAAATGTACACTTTTTAATGTTCATAAGTTACAAAAAACTCCGAGAATGGGGTGCAGAAATCAGATGACAGTCATCTCCAGAGATAGAGTGGAACCTCGAGAATGAGGACATATATCAGATAAAACCGAATGAATCGGGAGAAATAGGGAATGAATCCTTAGAATCAAAAAATCGAAAAAATCGGGAGAAAAATGGAATGAATCCTCTCGACAGTCGAATGAATTAGGAGACATGGGTACCCACTTGCATATAGATCCAATTATGCTTCTTCTATGTGTGATTGGGGAACCCAGTTGTGACTGGTTAAATTGTTTTATGAGTTGGTCTTCTGCTGCAATATTGGCTAATGGTATATTGTCGACGTTAGATAGGTCGTAATGATAACTTGGTGTGGTGTTAACATAGAGAAGATAAATCATCAATTACCTTAGAATTTAATATTTGTAGAATTGAATATCTTCCGATTGTTGGTTTGGGATTCGAAACCTTCAATTGAGTAATAACAGGAATCAATAACTGAATATAGGAATTTGATATAAGAGGGATTCCCGGTGCTTTGCTGCCTCTCTCTATTGATATCTTTTAATTGTTTTTATTAATATTTACTTTAATTACCGATTCAATCTATATCTTTTCATTAAGTTACTACTAACGTTTTGTTTAAGTAAATCAGTTCTTTGTAACCATCTCTCTGAGGAATCGATACCCCAACTATACTGCGATAGTCGCAAGTACTTTTTGGGCGTAATCACCCATATATCAACAAACAAATGCATGACTTTAATAGGTATGTCACTGTCACACACTACATAAGCCTAATAACATGACTCTTAGTTGGTTTGGTCGACTAGAGATTATCTTGAACCTTCATCCGGTTCAGTCCATGGGAACATTCCCCACATGACTCTTGTCGAGTCAAGTCAAGGCATGGACCTTCATCAGGTCCAGACAATATAGAAGGCTCCCTGACCCAAAGTTAGTTTGGTCGACTGGAGATTATCCTGAACCTTCGTCTCGTTCAGTCGACGGGAATATTTCTAATGGCTCATGTCGAGTCAAGTTCAAGACATGGACCTTTATCTGGTTCAGACGACATTGAAGACTCCTCCGACCCTTAGCTAGTTTGGTCGACTAGAGATTATCCTGAACCTTCATCTAGTTCAGTCGACTGGGAACATTCCCCATGACTCATATCGAGTCGACTGGATCTTCATCTGGTCCAGATAATATTGAAGACTCCTCAACTGTTAGCTGGTTTGGTCGAGTGGAGATTATCTTGAACCTTCATCCGGTTCATGTCGAGTCAAGATCAAGACCTACACCTTCATCTGGTCCAGACGATATTGAAGACTTATCAGTCGAATGGAGATTATCCTAAACCTTCTTCTAGTTCAGTCGACTGAGAACATTCCCCATGACTCATGTTGAGTTGAGTTTAAGACCTGGACCTTCATCTGGTCCAGACAACATTGAAGACTCCCCCGACCCTTAGCTGGTTTGGTCGATTGGAGATTTTCCTAGCTTTCATCAGGTCGACTGATGATCATCCCTAATATTTATTTATTTTCTTTAAATATGACCTTTGATAGGTGCAAGCTACACCAATACCAGGTCGGGTCGACCGAGGATCATCCTAGGTCCGAGTAACATTATCGCCTAGGTCGGGTCGACCGAGGATCATCTCATATCCAAGCAACATCAACACCTCGGTCGGGTCAACCGAGGATTATCCCAGGGCCGAGCAACAATAACAATCAAATTTGGTCTACTGAGGATCATCTTTGATATTTATTTAGTTTCATGAGCATGATATAACCTTGGACAGGTCCAAACGATATCAACGTCCAAGACTGATCGGCTGAGGATCATCCATGAATATGTACTTAGCTCTATCAACATGGTATGACCTTTAACAGGTCCAAACGACATCAACGTCTAGGCAAGCTTGTGTGCTTTATACATACCCTAGACGATATACTCGTCAAATACTCTCCAAGCCAAGAACTCCTTAAGTCAAGGAGTAGGGGACAAACTATATGGGCTAAGGGCAAAATCATCTTTTCACCTCGGGCCCAATATTATTCCAAATCCAAATACCTAACAGTATACGACACATGAGACTTAAATTATTCTTATCTAAAGCCCAACTCCTACCAAACTACCTTTAGACTTATCAGCTACCAAACTAAAGAAACGTCTTTCTTATGATTAATAACCCCACGTGATTGGCCGTTTCGGACACTAAAGGGTTAAACATTTACTATATTAATCAAACCCATATGTTGATAGCCTATAAAAAGGGCCATAATTCAGAATGTGAGAGAGTTTGTTTGAGCTCTCATACTTGAGTTCTCGAAAGAGATCATCCTCTAAACACAGGCACACCGCCCTCACGGTAGTCTATGAGGCTCAAGGTAACCCTGAACCTTGATCTTCTACTTTCTGCTCGTCTTCACTATTGACTTGTGCATCGGAGTGCCTACGACACCCACCACACTGGTGGGTAGAAACTCCTCGCTCACTCTATCCTTGTCTTGCAGGATCGCTAGTGCCCCCATGTTGGGTTTCTAGATTAGTCCCAAGATCGATTTCAAGCAATGAAACATGTGTGAATACTCATAAAAGTATGGCAGAATCATACTTACATTGATCGGTTATGCGATGCGACGAACAACAAAACTCTTCAAGCTTTACTCCATGAAACTCACGGTTTTGGCCTCCCCTTTTTGTGCTCCATTTTCGGTCCTTCAAGCTCCAAGCTTGGTATGCATTCCATGCCCACGGGTGGGTTTCCCTATCACCTTCGCAAGACTCCTAAAGTGTGCTAGCACTTGTGAAAAACTTGCAACAAATCTTCACAAAGCTTCTACCATGCACTCGGCAATGGAAGATTTTGGAGATGAAAAAGATTGGTCCAAGACCAAAAATGGAGAAGAGAAGAAAGAGAAAATAAAGTCAAGTGTGTTGGTTGGTTTGTGTTTAAAAAAAAAATAAAATGATATACCAAAAAATTTGAATTCTAAATCCAAAAAGGTACATGACATTTAATCCTTCCAACTACCACCATCAATCACTCAAAAGTGGCTAGTTGTCACATCACTCAAAGTGACTAGACATCACATCAATCAAAGTGACTAATGATTTGACGATAGATGTGACTTGCGGGCCGCACTTGAATTCGAAATGCGAGTGGGCCCGCAAACACTCCCGGGCTCGGGTTCGCTAATTCCAAATTAACGAATTTTTCGTTGCGACGTAATTAAATAAAATTCAATTAAATAATTTTGCCTAGCAAAAATACTATTTAAGTCGCTAGCGAATTAATTCTAAATTAACTCGTTCGCCTGAATTAAAATCTAATTTTAATTCCGCGTCGAAATCCAACTTCTTATAATATATCGAATATATTATTTTATCGATTAATTCCAAATTAATCGTTCTCTCTCTTTAAATAATATTTTATCCCAGATAAAATATCTCCGCAATTAATCCCAGATTAATTTTCTCTCTCTTATAATTAATCCCAGATTAATAAAGTGCGAGTCATACGTCATCGGTGAATCTTCGGGAAGCGACCCATGAGATCCCCGGATATGTCGGCAGTAAATCCGGTCGTCGGACTATCCAAACACGTACGTACCTAGTACTACGTTTTTACCAATTTACAAGACATGGTTGGCTTCTAGCAAAGCACCGTGCCTACCCAATTCTCTAAACATATTCTTATAGGAATATGTGATCTATATCAGGCGTAGTATACGTAGTATTGCGTATTACGATCCAGCATCGGATGTCACGTGCAACGCCTGGGGCTGGAATTGTGTCTGCCCCGTATGAAGCACATATCGGATCTCTGGTAACTAGTCTCTATAATCGGATAAACATGACCTAGTCATAATATCCCGATAGCTGCAGTATAAAAGAGCACCAGTTCCGTATCCTACGTGATCATCATCTCCACTATGACTGGAGTGATACTTCCATCTCGACATCACACCCAATACACTACGATACTCAATATACCCAGAAGAGGCGTACACAGAACCTGTTAAAGCCCTGGACGACCAAAACCAAAGTATATTTATTGTCGCAAGTATTAGCGGTGCAAGTCTCAAGTTAAGACCAAATACACCTACCCTGATTTCGGACTTCCATAGACACATAGTCATACTACCAATGAAATTCCTAGGGGGTCTATCCAGAGCGAAGCTGTTTCCCGTACCATCGGTAAAACACAACCTCCTATTACACTTGCATGAGTATCCAATACCCAAATATATGAGAACTATGCCGTTATGCTCCCACAACGCGCATTATCGATGTCCAATCTCGATATACTCTGACTAAGGATATTTAATGATTAATTCGACTTCAACCACTCTTCTTCCCAAACAACTCACGACAAAAATCAAACAAAAATAAACCCTAAACACTCATCCTCACTCTCGGCAGAAGTAACTCGGTTTCTCTCTCTTCACGCTCCTAGCCTACACTCTCACGGCTCATCTCTTTTCACATTCACTCATAAGCAGCCCTCACGCCCATCCCTTCACAATAACAAAAGCCACTCACAAACAGCCTATCTCTACTTCCTCCTTCACCATTCACGCCCTCGGTATGGAAGAAAAGAACAAAAACCTTAGATAGCTTCTCTCTCTCTCTCTCGGCATGGAGAAAGAACAAAAAACCCTAAGCAGCCCTCGACCAAATACCGAGCCACACACATAAACAAAACAGAACCCTTCACGCTCTCTCCCCTCTCGGCCATACACACTTCACACACTACCTTGCAAGCCGACCAAACCAAACAAAAAAATCAAGCTGACACGTTCAACGCACATAGGCTATGACAAACAACAAACTAACCAGCTAAAGAACCCTACAGTCCACAAACACATACGGCCACATATACACATACAACGACCAAACCACAACAAATAAGCAGTAACCTCACCGACTGAGAATAAATAATATCTCTGGCTGCCCCACCAAGCAGACAGCAATAACACAAACATTAACATCCCAAGCACTCTCATTCTTCTTCTCTTAACCGACACAACCAATCCAAATCTGACAGCCCTTAACCGACCAAGCCACAAACATAATCCATAACCCCAAACCGACACAAAACAACCCGTAAGTTAGGCCAAAATAATGAACCAAAACAATCCCAAAATAGCGGAAACAACGAATAAAAATATCGAACCAATGAACTAGAAAAGTGACGGAGCATTAACCCTTCCGACGACGGTGTAACGCACTTCCGAGAAACAACTTAGAAGGTAAGACCTGAGGGCACCCTTTGTTATATTTTATTTTGTCGTCCTGGAAACGACATGCTTGGTTGGACGTGAAATACGTCCAACCGGGCATGTGAAGTCCTATATTGAAACGACCAAATTCGTTGGTCACATATTTTATTATTCGGCATTTATTTCATGTTATTTGTCTTTTTACTATTTCATATTTAATTTGCATTTATGGTTGTTTTATTATTCCGCATTCATTTTGTGTTAGTTATCTTCCCTGTTATTTCGTATATTTGTCTCTTCGGTCATTTATTGTTATATGCATTATCATATTCCATGTATGTCAACATTGGGTTCATGATTGCGTTGTGTTAATGCTTGAGTGTTGCCTCTCGTGGTATATCGGATGGACACCCATATATAAATTCCATAGCCGAATCTGAATGGACGGTAGTGCGGTCTGTACTTGGGATACAACTCCACGTACAGCTTCGGAAACGTTCATGTGTGTGTTTATGTCATTATAGATGCCGTTTTTATAATCTCGTTCGAACGCGTTTACGAACGCTACTCGAATGCGTGCATTTTACCTCACTCCGTTCGAACGTGTTTCTGAACGCTACTCGAACGTGCACACACTGGACAGATTCTTTCCTTATGTTTCATGCATGTTTGCCTCTTTGGTTATTCCTTTCTACATCATGTGCTTAAATATCTCTTTTTAATGTAATATGCTTCCATGTTTCTATTAATGTTCATGGGTGTGAAAACTTGTGTGTTGGTTAAATTATCTTGCATGTGTTTTATAAGACTTGGTTATACTATTACATAAATCCTTTCATTACAATTGGCATAAGTAAGGGACCATTCCGAACCTAACGGTTTGAGGTCTTCTCTTACGAGGGGTGAGTGCGGCCTTAAATCATTTCCCAGTTCAAACTGGGTGGTGACTCCATTTATTCTCCGGTTTAGTCTCCGCGGGCTATTTCGTACTCCCGACCAGGCCGTGAGCCTGGATAGCGTCGCCCACCTCTGTACATGTGTCTACAGTCTAGCGACTCCACTGGGGATAGAGAATCGGCCCCGAAATAATGTCTTGTAATGTTTGTGATTTTTGCTTTAGTTAACCTTGTCTCATATATTTTGCATACCCTTTCTTACTTTGATGGCATCATATATCGTGAAGTCGTTTTCGTTAGAAGCGGCAGATCGTTATATGGTATCATCACTCGTTGGCACGTACCTTAGGATATAAAAAAGGATGCGCTCATTTGGTCGCTCGAACCCTTGAGTGGGGAGACCTAGTTGTGGGCAACCCTTCGCCGGCATGAGCCTTTATCCATACCGTTATAAGCCCATATATGAACCATAGTTTTATGTCCTATAGAAGCTACCCCACTTTGGTACATAAAATAAGTCATACCTGTTGGGTTTCTAGGTTAGTCCCAAGATCGATTTCAAGCAATGAAACATGTGTGAATACTCAAAGAAGAATGGCGCAAACATACTCACTTTGATCGGTTTTGGATGCGATGAACACAAGCCCTTTGTTGCTCCCTTGAAGCTCTCGGCATTGGGCTCCAATTTGTGCTCCAAATTTTTGGTCATGTCCTCCATTGATGCTCCAAGCTCTAAGCTTTGGAAATGGTGATTCCATGCCCTTGGGTGGGTTTCCCTATCACATTTGGATGACTCTTCATGTGCTAGCATTGGAAAATTTGCCACAAATTTTCCATTCCCTCTTTGTTATTTTCGGCCTTGCCAAGAAAGAAAGAAAATGGCCCTTGGCCGATTGTGTGAGAGAGAAAGAGGAGAGTGTGTGTTGTGTATTTGGTTTTCCAAAAACCTAATACCAAAAAATCCAAAGTCAAAAATCTAATTTTAATTCTGCGTCGAAATCCAATTTCGTATAATATATCGAATATATTATTTTATCAATTAATTCCAAATTAATCGTTCTCTCTCTTTAAATAATACTTTATCCCCGATAAAATATTTCGTAATTAATCCCAGATTAATTTTCTCTCTCTTATAATTAATCTCAGATTAATAAAGTGCGAGTCATACGTCATCGGTGAATCTTCGAGAAGCGACCCATGATATCCTTGAATATGTTGGCAGTAAATCTGATCGTCGGACTATCCGAACATGTACGTACCTAGTACTATGTTTTTACCGATTTACAAGACATGGTTGGCTTCTAGCAAAGCACCGTGCCTACCCAATTCTCCAGAAATATTCTTATAGGAATATGTGTCTATATCAGGCCTAGTATACGTAGTATTGTGTATTGCGATCCAGTATCAGATGTCACTTGCTATTCCTGGGGATGGAATTGTGTCTGCCCCGTACGAAGCACATATCGGATCTCTATTAACTAGTCTCTATAATGGATAAACATGACCTAGTCATAATATCCCGATAGCTGCAGTATAAAAGAGCACCAGTTCTGTATCTTACGTGATCATCATCTCCACTATGACTGGAGTGATATTTCCATCTTGACATCACACCCAATACACTATGATTCTCAATATACCCAGAAGAGACGTAAACAGAACCTGTTAAAGCCCTGGATGACCAAAACCAAAGTATATTGATTGTCGCAAGTATTAGCGGTGCAAGTCTCAGGTTCAGACCAAATACACCTACCCTGATTCGGACTTCCACAGACACAAAGTCATACTACCAATGGAATTCCGAGGGGTCTATCCAGAGAAAAGATGTTTCCGTACCATCGGTAAACACAACCTCTTATTACACTTGCATGAGTATCCTATACCCAAATATATGAGAACTATGTCGTTATGCTCCCACAACGCGCACACGTGTAATACTAGTCTTTTACGCATTATCGATGTCCAATCTCGACAATACTCTGACTAGGGATATTTAATGAATAAACCTTCGTGGACTGATACTGTCTCATATCATCTCAATCCGGAACTAATCATATGTACCTTTTATCATTTATACCTCTAGGTAATCCAATTACAAATGATAAAAGGGCAATTTCCTTTGTCACAAAGTTAATTTGTACAACAACACCATGATCTGTACAAATAGTGATGCTATGGGTCATAATTGTCCAACAATCTCCCACTTAGCCTATAGCCAATCACTCAAGTGTCCTACACCCGAACTATGTACGGTTCGCTCAAACTTCTGCTGAGGAAAGGCTTTCGTCAGTGAATTTGCAGTGTTATCATCTGATGCGATTTATTCGATCATCACATCGCCACGATGTATGATCCGAACAAATCAGATGAATATTTGAAGTATATATCTGGATCGTTGATGAGACCATTAATTCTTTAGCCTGTATTGTAGCCTAGCTCAGCTGCTAACAGAACTATTCCTAATCTAATTAGGATTATTATCGACCCAAATGGCTTCTATTGCTGCCTCAGCTGTAGCAATAACCCGCTTTTGTTGTTTATTCGATAACAGTAACTTGCTTGGAAGATTTCCAGCTCACTGTTCCGTTATTCAAACTGTATAATACCTTTTATTACGACTTATAGTCGTTATTATCGGTTTGGAAACTTGCAGTAGTGAACCCAGTCACTTCAAGTTCTCCTTCTCCATAGTATAAGACAATATCCTTAGTTCATCTAAGATACTAAAGGATGTTCTTCACATCAATCCAGTGACTATCACTTGGATTAGCCCGATTGTGACTCCATATGCTCAAAGCATATGAGACACCAGGTCGCGTACATTTCTTTCAATGTACGAGTTCTCGGAGAGTACCAACAACTTTTTGATTTATCCCAGTAGATCTTTATTTCTAGAATAAAGGTTGTCTCTCCCAAGAATTCTAAGGAGAATTTTCATGAAAGCCAAGCTTTCACCGATTGTATTATGGGAAATATCATTTCCAAGAAATGACATATCATCATTTTATAGGACAGTAACTGTAAGTGCGCTCCCACTAACCCTCTTATATACACAAGAATCATTTTCGTTTTGAATTAAATCACATACCATTATGATTACATCAAAGCGATAGTTCCAAGAACCCAATGCTTGCTTCAATCCATAAATGGATCGAATAACTCGCAAACCTTGTTTGCTCGTTTTGGTAGGACAAAACCGTCAGGATGTTGTAAACATCCTCCAAAAGGTTTCCTTTTAAGGAATGCGATTTTGACATTCAGCTGTCATATTTCATAAATGAAATATGCAGCATCAGCAAGCGTTATCCAAATAGATTTAACAATGGCAACAGGTAAAAAGTTTCGTTGTAATCGACACAATGTTGATAACGATACCATTTTGCTACAAGCCTAGCTTAGTACGTTGGTATATTTCCATTCATGTATGCCTTCCTTGAAGACTTATATAGTACCAGTAGGCACAATGCCTTGCGGTAAATCAACTAGTATCTAAACTTAGTTGATATACATGGAATCCATTTCGGACATCATGGCACTTTGCCCTAATAGGGAGTCAATACCTTGTATCACTTCCTCATACGTAGTTAGTTTGTCTTCCTCAATAAGATTGACATCTTAACGAGGTGAGATCAGAAACCCATACCTCCCAGGTTATTTTCTTACTCTCTCCGACTTGCGCGATTCTTGTGTATTCGAAGATTATTGGTATAGTTTCATCCTTGATGAACTATTTGTGTTCTATTAAGGAATCGGTGTCTGGAACAGTATTACTCCAATTTTCATCGAGTTTTACTTTCCTCCCACTTACCACTGCATATAGGTATTCCTCTTAGGAAAACCGCATGGTGAGCAACAATTAAATTGTTCTCTTGTGAGTTGTATAAGTACTATACTTTGGTTTCCCTAGGTTATCCTACAATTTAGGCACTTATCCAATTTGGGTTTTAGTTTGGTATCATCCAAACATATGCCTAGCATACCCAAATCATCAGGAATGAGAAAACCCAGTTTCTTTCCTGTTCATATCTAATATGAAGTCTATCAAACAGATTTTTATGGAACCTTATTAAAAATAAGTTTTGCACTGTTTAATGCGTATCCCTAGAAGGAAAATGGTAGCTCAGAGCGACTCATGATTAACCTTATCATGTCCAACAAAATTTGGTTTCTCTTGTCGGACACACCGTCATAAAACTGACATGTTCCGAGAGGAGTCCTCATTGAAAGAATACTATACTCTTTCAACTATTTGAGAAACGTATTGCTTAAGTATTTTCATCACGGTCCAATCATGAAGTTTTAATACTTTAGCCGATCTGTTTGTCTACTTCGTGTCGAAACTCTTTGAATTCATCAAAAGTTTCTTATCCGTGTTTCACAAAGAAACACATAACCATAACGCGATGCCACATCCGTAAAGGTTTCGAAGTATTCATATCCACCTCTAGCCTAGCTAGACATGGTCCCACTTACGTCACTATGAACGAGGGGTAACAGATCGGTGGCATTTTCACTTTTACCAAGTAAAAGGTGTTTTAGGCACTTTGCCTAATAAACTAGATTCATAGACATTATTTGAATAGAATCAAATTCGTCCTAGTACCCACTCTTCGAAAGTGTGGATATACGAGTCTTGTTAATTTTATCCCAGACATCAATGCCACAAGTAAGTCTCAACTGATTAAATCAATTTGAGCTATTTGTTTGTCATGTTATACGTTTGAGATTCATTTATATTCAAAATATAAATACTGTTATTCACATCTAATGTGTTTATCTCAATATCATCTTTATAAAATAAAACACTTAACTGTTCTAGAATATAAAGGTATACCCGCAATGGTTAAACCCTGATATAGAGATAATGTTTCTAGTCAAACTAGTTACATTGTAATAGTTTCCTAATTTAAGTACACATCCGAAGGGTAGTTCCTAAACTTAGGTCTCTACGGTTAAAACAGCGACTTTCGTCCCATTTCCGATCCGCAGATAAATCTCAACTGAAGTCAGTATCCTGCTAACCAGTAGATTCTGCACACCAGTGCATATTTATGTACCACACTTAGTATCTAAAATCCAATTTTAATACTAGTAGTGAACATATTTATGACAAACATTCTTGAAGTCAGAGACTTGCTCGTCTTCAATTCCTTCATGTCTGCCTTGTCCATACAGCAGTCACGCTTCAGTGACCCCGTTTGCCATAATTTAGGCAGATATCTTGGGATATGTCATTTGTCTTCCTAGAAGACTATGATGATTTTTCCTTTTCCCTTTTCCACACCCCAGAAGCCTTCGGCCAAGCCTAGGCCTTCTGGAATGTCGAAGTAAGATGTTCATTGTGCTTCTTGCCCTTTTGTAAACTCTGGCTTTGTCTCCTTGAGCATAGCCATTAACTCTCCAAGAGTTTACTATTGTAGTTTGTACTTCTAAGATCTAAGGATAGATCTATGAAGATCCTTCAATTTCATTATCATATTATAAGGATCTAATCCTTAGTTCTGACTAAGAAATTAAGGAGTCTATGCGGCAAGCATAATGGATTAAGCACCAAAGTTATCATCACATGAATATTCCAAATATCATGTTCTACTATTTGCTCAACTCCATGCTTAGGCTCGAGACGTCACTCTATCAAATAAAGTAACTTCTCGGTCACCTAGGACTATCCTGAGATTATATTCCCAATCTGAAAATTAAAGCCGTTTAAAAATATTTTCACCCAGGTTTATATTTTAAACACTAACTTTCAATTATCTTGATTGCTATAGTCCAACTATCCAATCAACGATTTTAGGTACTATATAAATATATTGATTACTATAGTCTAACTATATAATCAACTATAATTTAAATGGTTAATTCAATTATATTGATTACTATAATCCAATTATAAAATCAACTATTAATTGAAATAGTTTGAATACAGTCCAACTGTTTAATTAAAACAACGATTAAATATTAGTCCAACTAATATATTAATTTAACGACGAAAAATTGAATGAGCGCGTATTAGGAAGTAACTAAACGAATATTGAAAATTTAATACTTGCCTCCCACTATTTTTCGGTGAGCCTCTAACCCTCTGTGTAGTACTCGGGAAACCTTGTTTCCTAGTGGGCTAGGATACCGTTAAATAACACACAATCTTGACTTTGGCCAAAAATTGTATGATAATTAACTAGGTAGATCTCTAAGATCAATTGGATCCCATCCAATTCCTAGATCCAGTAGGTGGACATCCAAGTCCGAAATATATATCCTATATATGCCAATATATCCAATATATTCCCTAACATTTTTCCTCTGAATCAATTAAGTGTTGGGGTTGGTGCTCAGAGCGCCAATCCGGACAGTATTTATGTCTGATTCATGAATACGAACATCCCCTTATTCCATAATATTACTTATTTATGGTTGCACATCTTGTTCTTATGTACGTATTCGATCTGATTACGATTAGATTGAAACTAAATGTGGTTTAGTGATATGTATATATTAGACAAAGGCCCGATAATATATAATGCAGTACACAGTTACAAAGTTAGTTTGTAATTGACATTGGGAAGTGTCACTGCTATATGTATATTATCAAACATAGTTCCTGGCCAAGATTTGCTAACACGGGTCGGTTAGTCAAGTCCGTTGAGACCAGTACATGTCGTATATCGAGACTTGGTCCGATGGTTTATCCTAATGAACCATGAGTCTTTGGAGACTCGTATAGACGTGTAGGTGTTTATAGTGGATAAACACTGAACGGCTCACCGAAGATTCTTAATGGATGGTACGCCAACGTCAATAAGAATCTTCTCGGGTTGAGTAGCATAGTGGTCCTTCGACTTGAGACACCACTGTGGATGTATGAGACATCCTCCACACTTAGATGGCAGTCACGTCACCGATCTATTTAGATCAGACCTCCGCCTGTTCGTTGGGTGTGGATCGATCCTCAGGATATCCTGTGTGTGTCAAGATAGGATCCGTCAGTTCTGTGTACAGAGCATAGGTAGTCCATATATTATTAGCAGTCTGTTAAATCTGTGGCCACAGTATACATCGGAAGTAAGTTCCGAGTGTTATTTAGAGATTTCTAATAGATACGTCGACGGGATAATACCTATAGAGATTTGACGTTTACATCTATATCTCTGGGATTATCCGGATACCTGTGACGGAAGGATTATACGTATGCAATGACCTCGATCTGTATGATTCAGCTCGTTTATCCGTGATCGTCATAATCTACGGGTGGATAGATTATGGACACGAAATTGGATTTCGTGACGGATATACCTGAATCTAGAGAGTCTCAATAATGAAACATACTCGTAGAGCACTAGAGCAACATTTATGAATAATGATGATTATTTATAAATCGTTTAATCGTTAAACGAAAAATACATGCGAACGGGCCGAACCGTTATTTCCTAATTAATGTGTATTTGTATTTAATATATGATATTATTAAATACACATTAATAAATAGTCAAATAAAGGTATTTGACATATATCATCAATATATGTATTTGAGATATTTGAAGTAAATATAATACATATATTTGATATATTTATATTTAATTAATTATTTAATTATTTAATTGTTAAATGATTAATATAATTAAAATATAAATATATCACCAAATGATAAAGTTAGGAAATGATTATAAGTGTTTAATGTTGACTTTAAAGTAAAGGAAATGGTAGTCAAATTGGATTTGACTTCTTTGATATTTGTTTAAAATGTTTAAAATTGAAATATCATTTTTCTTTATTTTTTCTTCAAAATTTCGGCCATGACCTTAAAATATAAGAGTTATATTTTTTGGTTGCCTTTGTTGGCTTAATTAAATATCTAATAAAGTGTTATTAAGATATTTATGCAAGTTGATCAAAGATAAAGGTGAAATGAAATTGAAATTAATATAACTTGTATTTGTCTTTGCAATTTCGGCCAAGGCTATTTTACAACAAGTATATATTGTTTTCATTTCATTTTCATTTGATAACCTAACACACTTTAAAGAAAAACTCTATTAATGGAAGCAAAGGAAGCTTGTGAGAAAGAAAGAAGAAATCAAAGAAAGCTTGGATTTTAGTGAGTTTTTCCAACTTGCTATTAGAAAGGAAAATGTTCCTTAGGATCTAGGCTTTAACATATGATGTTCTTAGGTTATTTCTTTCTTTATTCCTTGTGTTTTGTTGATGGAAGTTTTGATGGAAGTGTTGAGCATGTATGATGAAGGAAGGTTGTGACTATTGTAGTTATAAGCTTTCTTTTAAGGTTTTGGAAACCATGTTGCTAATCTAGAGTTGTTGACCCACTCTTAGATGACCTAGATTTGATCTTGAGTTGTTCATTGTGTTGAGACTTTGATTGGATGGAAGAAAGATGATTAAAATAATTGATTTAACCAATTTGGTCTAATTTGTCCAATTTGAAGAAATTGAAAAATTAGGGTTCATGACCAATTCCAAATTTGGGGATTTTCATTTATGTTGTGTATTTGGATGTGTATATGATGCATATAAAGTTTCATGTTGATTGGATTACATCTTGATGTGTTTTGAAGCATGAAATGACAAAGTGCACAAATTGGCACCTTTGGGAGGCATTCGGCCAAATGGATAAAATTTGGGGATTTGGTTGCTTTTGGTGTTTTGATGTTTTGAACATGCTAAGTTCATCTTAGAAATGATTTAGAATCATTCAAAATTTATTAGATCAATTTCGGACTAAAATGGACAAAATACCAAAGTAAGGGTAATTTGGTAAATTCACCTAAATATGATTTATTGAATTTTATTTCATAATTTGATTATTGGAATATTAAATAAATATGTTTATTTAATTAATCCGAGAAAAAGTTTTGAAATCGGAAAATAGGATTTTCCGCCGCTTCCGCTGCGTTACCGGATTTAGCCCCTAAAACCCCTACATTAAGCCTTGGCTTTGGCACAACAAACTTAATGATCACAGTTAAGCGGAACCCATTAACCATGGAAAGCTTCGTAATCGATGTCGATGGACAAGAAGTGATCTTGACTTTGGCCAACAAATCACAACTTGGACAAGACACCGATATGGAACAAAGCCTTCATGATTCAAACACATCGGCGATGGACAAAAGTCTTGACTTTGGCCAAAAAACCAGTGCTAGTCTTGGATCTTGAGTAAGAATCACTCAATGGAAGGAAAAACTCTTAATATTTTGTGAGGGTTTTTCGCGTAAATTGGCAACCAATTTATTATCTTTGTTAAGATTTCATCATCATACACCTTTAAACATGCATTCTAAACACATAATAAGGCGCGTATAAATAAATATAATAATGGTATGTGGATGGATATTTAACACATTGTTCCTAGAACAAATCTCTCACTTTCCTCTCTCCCGCTAGCACAAGTATTACTTCTACCCGATTACATAACACTTCTAAAGAAACCTCATTTACATTGAGGGGAATAGGTGAGAAGAGAAATACACAGAGTCAAGAGGTAATAGGCTGGACACGCAGGTCTAATTTAATAAATTCTAAATTTATTACAACAATTTCCAAAATTGCCCTCACTCATCTAATATCCATCCGATATACATTATTCATACATCGCATCCATGTATTCACACAAAGCATGTTATCAATCAATCTAATCCAATTAATTAATCTGAAAATTAATGACCATCCAATGTTCAAACAACGATTTGATTTTGCGCGAGTCCAACTCATTTTGCGAATAAGTACTCAAAGTACGAATTCTTGAATTATATTAAACTACAATATTAAATCCAATTTAATTTGTATTTAATACTAATTCTATATTTAATTCTAAATTAAATAATACACATTTTAATGTGCCTTTAGCGACTTAGATTCTAAATCTAATCTTTTCGGGTCTCAAAGCCCAATTAACATCCAATGTCAATTTAATTAAAGTCCAATGGGCTTTCAATTAATTTCTTAAGGCATGGACTTTTGGTCAATATGGGTCAAACCCACTTTATGGATATGGTTTTGGGCCCAATTGGATCCAACCAATTAGCCTAAACCAAACTTGGCCCAACCAAGCCCATTAAGCCCAATTACAACTTTACAAGCCCAATTCCAAATTTGACCCAATTAATTAAATTACCAAAATTCCAAATTTCATAATTTAATTAACCTAAAGTGTATGCCATAATTAATTAACCAAATTAATATTTCCAAAACATCAATTTACACAATTAATTATGCAAATTATCATCAACACATGTCCAACACATTTGAATAAAAAATCAATCATTTTCCATGCTACATCATTCACGGCAATTGGGGAATTTTTGTCTAATTCAAAATTCAATCCAATTAAATCTCAAATCAACATTTCCCAAATGATTTCAACTCATCCAATGATCAAAATCAAAAAATACCATGACATTAGGGCACACACCATATTCGGCCAAGCCAAGTGATTAGGGAAAATTTGATCCAATCCAATTTTCATCAAATTCATCATGCATAACACCATGTTATCATCATTCAAGCATATTTAAACAATCAATTTCACTCAAACATGCTCAAATCAATTTTACCCAATTTTACCCTAATTTAATTTCATGCTCAAAATGGTTCAAGATACCATTGTTAGGTTTCTAGGTTAGTCCAAAGATCGATTTCAAGCAATGAAACATGTGTGAATACTCAAAGAAGAATGGCGGAAACATACTCAGTTTGATCAGTTTTGGATGCGATGAACACAAGCCCTTTGTTGCTCCCTTGAAGCTCTCGGCATTGGGCTCCAATTTGTGCTCCAAATTTTTGGTCATGCCCTCCATTGATGCTCCAAGCTCCAAGCTTTGCAAATGGTGATTCCATGCCCTTGGGTGGGTTTCCCTATCACCTTTGGATGACTCTTCATGTGCTAGCATTGGAAAATTTGCCATAAATTTTCCATTCCCTCTTTGTTATTTTCGGCCTTGCCAAGAAAGAAAGAAAATGGCCCTTGGCCGATTGTGTGAGAGAGAGAGAGGAGAGTGTGTGTTGTGTATTTGGTTTTCCAAAAACCTAATACCAAAAAAATCCAAAGTCAAAAGTCTTTTAGGTATTTGCTTTCCAAAAGAAAATTGGAGGGAAAAGAGTAATAATTACTCTCAACCACTTCCATCACCAAAAAGGTGACAACCATCACATCACTCAAAGTGATGTGACTTTATATCACTTGAATGACTAAATATTTGACGCTTGATGGACTTGTGGGCCGCACTTGAATTTGAATACGAGTGGGCCCGCAAACACTCCCGGGCTCGGGTTCGCTAATTCCGAATTAACGAATTTTCCATTGCGACGTAATTAAATCAAATTCATTTAAATAATTGTGCCTAGCAAAATTACTATTCACGTCGCTTGCGAATTAATTCTAAATTAACTCGTTCGCCTGAATTAAAATCTAATTTTAATTCCGCGTCGAAATCCAACTTCTTATAATATATCGAATATATTATTTTATCGATTAATTCCAAATTAATCGTTCTCTCTCTTTAAATAATATTTTATCCCAGATAAAATATCTCCGCAATTAATCCCAGATTAATTCTCTCCCTCTTATAATTAATCCCAGATTAATAAAGTGCGAGTCATACGTCATCGGTGAATCTTCGGGAAGCGACCCATGAGATCCCCGGATATGTCGGCAGTAAATCCGGTCGTCGGACTATCCAAACACGTACGTACCTAGTACTACGTTTTTACCGATTTACAAGACATGGTTGGCTTCTAGCAAAGCATTGTGCCTACCCAATTCTCCAGAAATATTCTTATAGGAATATGTGATCTATATAAGGCGTAGTATACGTAGTATTGCGTATTGCGATCCAGTATCGGATGTCACATGCTAGGCCTGGGGCTGGAATTGTGTCTACCCCGTACGAAGCACATATCGGATCTCTGGTAACTAGTCTCTATAATCGGATAAACATGACCTAGTCATAATATCCCGATAGCTGCAGTATAAAAGAACACCAGTTCTGTATCCTACGTGATCATCATCTCCACTATGACTGGAGTGATACTTCCATCTTGACATCACACCCAATACACTACGATTCTCAATATACCCAGAAGAGGCGTACACAGAACCTCTTAAAGCCCAAAACCAAAGTATATTGATTATCACAAGTATTACCGGTGCAAGTCTCAGGTTAAGACCAAATACACCTACCCTGATTCGGACTTCCATAGACACATAGTCATACTACCAATGGAATTCCGAGGGGTCTATCCAGAGCGAAGCTGTTTCCGTACCATCGGTAAACACAACCTCCTATTACACTTGCATGAGTATCCTATACCCAAATATATGAGAACTATGTCGTTATGCTCCCACAACGCGCACAAGTGTAATACTAGTCTTTTACGCATTATCGATGTCCAATCTCGACAATACTCTGACTAGGGATATTTAATGATTAAACCTTTGTGGATTGATACTTTCTCATATCATCTCAGTCCGGAACTAATCATATGGACCTTTTATCATTTATACATCTAGGTAATCCAATTACAAATGATAAAAGGGAATTTTCCTTTGTCACATAGTTAATTTCTACAACAACACCATTATATGTACAAATAGTGATGCTATGGGTCATAATTGTCCAAAAATACCTAGGACATAAATGGACTTACCACGAGTGTAGGAGGAATAAGGTCAGAAGGATATATGTTGTTTTGATAACCACTTGCATCTCATGCATACATGCATCATGCTAACTCATAGTTTCAAAAAGCCCTCATAGATATCCGTTGGGTTAGAGAAAGAAAGATTTGTCAAGAAGAGTTTAGCAAACATAGATATCGGGGAAGAGGTAGTCGAGAAACAGAAAAATATATGGCAAGAATAAAAGACCAGTGGGGGGCCATCAGCAAAAAAAAAAAGGATAAAGAAAAGAAGAAAAAAAAGTGAAAAAAAATATTGTTTATTTTTAGTCTTTAATAGTTAGGCATAAGTCCAATGATAAAATCGTTTGCTTTAGGGTGAAATCTTAGAAACAATAAACTCTTGATGTGCTTTTATCTGATACTTTGAGTAGTTGATCTAAGTTAGACTCGTAAGCACTTAATTATAGGTTTTTAGCAGTGAAAACCTGAATAGTCGGCAATGTGACTAGTTGAAGAAATTGCGGATCGATGAATGACTGTTTGCTTAGATGCCTATCCTGATTTGCTTGTGTTATGATGTGTGGTATAGTTGAAATAAATGAAAAGTCTCTAAAGAAAAAAATAAACCACCTGTAACCGATAAGCGTGAAGCTACCCATCGGCGAGTATTATGACCACCATGAGGAGAAATGCTACCTTAAAGGGTAGTTGTGTTGCAAAAAAAAAAAAAAAAAAGTTCAAAACGAAAAGAAAAAAAAAGAGACAGAGGAAAAGAAAAATAAAACCATACTACATTGAGCACGGAAAAGCAATTGCAGAGCATAACTGGGACATCTAGGTTGGTTTGACTCATCAATCCCGATTTTTGAAACAAAATCATTGAGTTGGCTTACTTGGGGATGAAGCTGCAAAGGAAACTTTGCACACACACACTTTGAGTCTGGCTTAGATCATTTATTCAAAGACTTGGATTTGAGTTGCATTGAATGTTTTGAAGGTTCTCTGGTTTCAATACTGGGCATTCTTTGAGGGCAATAATATGTATAACTATTGGGACTATTTCGAAGCATGTAATATAATATGATGATATGGAATGCCATATCATGTAGTCCAACTTGACCTAGTACAAGCAGCGAAGAGCATAAAGCTAAACCAAGTTTGGGGGCGACCAATCTACCACCTCGCGAATAAGGGACATAACAGAATCTTGAGTCATCAAACCAAAGAAAACTGAGCAATCACCAGAGTATAATTGACAGAAGGAAACTATAAGCAGGCCCGGGAGGCGACCAAAGACATTTATAGGCGAAAGACACCAAAGTGCACAAAGAAGGCCTAACCCATCAGAATAGGAAATACATTCATGCATACACGCATACACGTCACATGCGCGCAATTTTTTGTTGTGTTTTTGTTCGCAGGTTTTAAAGCAAAGGAAAACGCAGCAAAGATAGACAAGCCGAGAATGGCAACATAATCAACACAGTTCGGGAATAAAGACAAGGGAATAAATCCCACAATCAACACCGTTCGGGAATAAAACCCATAATCAACGTAAGTTCGGGAACAAAGCCCACATTCAATACAACTCGGGAACAAAGCCCACTCTCTACACAGTTCGGGAACAAAGCCCAGGGAATAAAGCCCACAATCAACACAGTTTGGGAATAAAGCCCACTCTCAACACATGTTCGGGAACAAAGCCCAGGAAATAAAGCCCACATTCAGTGCAAGTCGGGAACAAAGCCCACAATCAACACAGCTCGGGAACAAAGCCCACAGTCAGCACAGCTTGGGAACAAAGCCCAGAGATGGTTCAGGAACAAAGCCCTGGGTCAAGGCACCTCGCCATCAATTTAATTCAGTTCTGAAATAAAGCCCAGGGAAACAAAGCCCACATTCATCACAGTTCGGGAATAAAGCCCAGGGAACAAAGCCCACAATCAATTCAATTTGGGAATAAAGCCCACAGTCAACACAGTTCGGGAATAAATCCTAGGGAATAAAGCCCACTCTCAGCACAGCCTAGGGAATAAAGTCCACGCTCAGCACAGTTCGGGAACAAAGCCCATATTCAGCACAGCTCGGGAATAAAACCCACTCGGTGGTTCGGGAACAAAGCCCAGGGGTCAAAGCGCCTCGCCATCAACTCAACTTAGTAACGGTTCAAGAATGGACCACCTCTCACAAAGTAACGGTTTGGGAATGGACCACCTCTCAAGTAACGGTTCGGGAATGAACTATCTTTCATCAAGTAACAGTTCGGGAATGGACCACCTCTCAAGTAACGGTTTGGGAATGGACCACCTCTCATAAAGTAACGGTTTGGGAATGGACCACCTCTCATAAAGTAACGGTTCGGGAATGAACCATCTCTCATCAAGTAATGGTTCGGGAATGGACCACCTATCAAGTAACGGTTCGGGAATGAACCATCTCTCATCAATTAACGGTCCGGGAATGCACCACCTCTTAAGTAACGATTCGGGAATGGACCACCTCTCAAGTAACTGTTCGAGAATGAACTACCTCACATCAACTCAGTTTGGTAATGAATCATAGAGATCGCAACATCTTGCAGGGATGAACCTTAGGGGTCGCAGCACCTCGCCATCAACTCAATTCAGTTTGGGAACAAAGCCCAGAAATCAAAGCATCTCACTCGGTGGTTCGGGAATAAAGCCCATAGGTCAAAGCGCCTCACCACCAAATCAACTCAGTTCGAAGCATCTCACAAAATAGCAGGTAAGTACGACAGCCGAAAAACCATGTAAGTAAAATAAAAAAAATGCATGCATAACTTTGATAGGGTTATCACTGTCACACACTGCATAAGCCCCATCAAAGTGGGGGCGACTGTAGGCACTACATTTTTGCATAAAGCCCAATGATGAGCCTCGTATGGAGGCACTACCTGATAAGTTGCGGAAGTCTCGGGAAACAGACGTCGGAAGGGAAATTCTAAAATTAATAGCTCATCAAATTTAAACTCGGTAGTTAGCGACGGGTTCCCTTAGTCGATCTCTGTTCTTAAACATTAATCTTGGCCCAAAGCCCCCGTACTCATCCAAACCCATATGCACCCATCCAAATCTCACATGTATAACCCTAACCCTAATACACCACTATAAAACAACAACTAAACCAAACCCTAATCCCCTGGACACTTCACGCAGCCCCCTCCTCTCTAAATCTTCATGAAAAAACAATGAAACCCTAAATCTCTCGACTTCACCTTCTTTCCAACCCATCTTCTTCCCAAACAACTCACGACAAAAATCAAACAAAAATAAACCCTAAACACTCATCATCACTCTCGGTAGAAGCAACTCGGTTCCTCTCTCTTCATGCTCATAGCCTACACTCTCATGGCTCCTCTCTTTTCACATTCACTCATAAGTAGCCCTCACGCCCCTCCTTTCACAATAACAAAAGCCACTCACAAACAACCTCTCTCTGCTTCCTCCTTCACCCTTCACGCCCTCGGTAAGGAAGAAAAGAACAAAAACCTTAGATAGCTTCTCTATCTCTCGGCATGGAGAAAGAACAGAAAACTATAAGCAGCCCTCGACCAAATACCAAGCCACGCACATAAAGAAAACAGAACCATTCACGCTCTCTCCTCTCTCGGCCATACACCCTTCACACACTGCCTTGCAAGACGACCAAACAAACAAACAAATCAAGATGACACGTTCAACGCACACAGGCCATGACAAACAACAAACTAACCGGCCAAAGAACCCTACAGTCCACAAACACACACTGCCACATATACACATACACCGACCAAACCACAACAAATAAGCAGTAACCTCACCGACTGAGAACAAATAATTTCCTTGGCAGCCCCACCAAGCAGACGACAATAACACAAACAACAACAGCCCAAGCACTCTCATTCTTCTTCTCTTAACCGACACAACCAAGCCAAACCTGACCGCCCTTAACCTACAAAGCCACAAACATAATCCACAACCCCAAACCGACCAAATAATAACCCCCAAATCGAAACAAGACAACCCGCAAGTTAGGCCAAAACAGTGAACCAAAACAGTCCCAAAACAGCAGAAATAGCGAACAAAAATATCGAACCAATGAACCAGAAAAGTGACAGAGCATTAACCATTCCGACGACGGTGTAACACACTTCTGAGAAGCAACTTAAAAGGTAAAACCTGAGGGCACCCTTTGTTATATTTTATTTTGTCGTGATATTTGTCTTTTTACTATTTCGCATTTAATTTGCATTTATGGTTGTTTTATTATTCCGCATTCATTTTGCGTTAGTTATATTCCTTGTTATTTCGCATATTTGTCTCTTCGGTCATTTATTGTTACATGCATTATCATATTCCATGTATGTCAACATTGGGTTAATGATTGCGTTGTGGTAATGCTTGAGTGTTGCCTCTCGTGGTATATTGGATGGAAACCCAGACATAAATTCCGTAGCCGAATCCGAATGGACGGTAGTGCGGTCTGTACTTGGGATACAACTCCACGTACCGCTTGGGAAATGTTCATGTATGTGTTTATGACATTATAGATGTCGTTTTCGTAATCTCGTTCGAAGGCATTTACGAACGCTACTCGAATGTGTGCATTCTGCCTCACTTCGTTCGAACGTGTTTCCGAATGCTACTCAAACGTGCACACACTAGACAGATTCTTTCCTCATGTTTCATGCATGTTTAACTCTTTGGTTATTCCTTTCTGCATCATGTGCTTAAATATCTCTTTTTAATGTTATATGCTTCCGTTGTTTCTATTAATGTTCATGGGTGTGGAAACTTGTGTGTTGATTAAATTATCTTGTATGTGTGTCATAAGACTTGGTTATACTATTGCATAAATCCTTTCATTACAATTGGCATAAGTAAGGGACCATTCTGAACCCAATGGTTTGAGGTCTTCCCTTGTGAGGGGTGAGTGCGGCCTTAAATCATTTCCCAGTTCACACTGGGTGGCGACTCCATTTATTCTCTGGTTTAGTCCCCCGTGGGCTAGTCCGTACTCCAGACTTGGTCACGAGCCCGGACAGCATCGCATATCTCTGTACCATGTCCACAATGGGTTTTTCCCTCATGCCTCGAAAATATAAAACTATGATTTGAAAATATTTCTTTTCTAAATCATTTCTCAAAACATGCTAAATAAAATATATTAAAAAACAGACTTGGCTAACGCCTTAAATGTAGAAAATATAAGTCTGATATTTAAAACCAACATAAAGTAAAATCAACTTAAGAAAAAGTGTGTCCACTCACAGGTTGGAATCTGGCTGGTATTACTCGCTTGCTGAGAAAAACTCTGGTTCCTGCGATGATCTGCATTTGATAACTAGATTTGAAATGGACAAAGAAATGTACCACGAAATTAGGCTAAATTTACTTATTTTAAGTGGTTGCTATCACTCCGATAGGTATCATAGTTATATCAAGATGTAATATATGTATATGAGCTAATACGAGACCCTTAAGGTGGCTCTAACATGCGGGGGTGAAACCGGGATGGTTTAAAACTGATTTGGGGAAGTTCAGGTCTTTGCGTCGCGACGCGCACCGTTCCAGAAAGGATTCCTAAAATTTTTCTAGGTCCTTACACATCGCGACGCGGCTATTCCAGAAATGAATCTCATGAATTCCCCAATACTCGTCGCGACGCTTACCATTTTTCTTGGATCATGACTTACATCTTAAATCTGATCTTACACCAAATGAATCACCAACACTTTTATATCAAACTTATTTCACAAACTAATCCAATAAACTTCAACTTCTCATATTCTTTACCAAATTATCAAACTCAACAATCCTTTAATCTTACTACCCTTGTTGTTTTAGTTAAATTCTTAAGGTTCTCAAAATTTGAACACTTAAATCTATCACCAAATTCTTTTCCTACCAAAATACAATTCTTAACATGCTAATAATCTTACTCCATCATCATATTCTTAAAATCCAACAAACCAAGTTTTGGATCAAGTGGGTCTTACCTCCTTTCTTGTTGTTTCCTTCATCTTATAAGTTTTCTATGATTGCTAAGCATTTTCTTCATCTTATTCTTTACAAAATTCCGATTTTTTTTTGGGATTAAGAAATAATATCCTTGTAATTTTCATTTTTTTAGAATTATGTAGAAACTTGATGAAACTTGAAGAAATATCTAGATAGGTCCGAGTACCGTTCTTCTAGAATTTTGACTTACGTTTTTTTACCTATTTCTGGTTTGATTGTGGAAAATTGTTCAACATGGAAGTTGTAGGTCTAGATCTCAGACTTCCGGTGATATAAAATTTATAAAAATCAGAGTTGGTATGAGAAAGTTACGGCCTAAATACCATGGGCTATTCAAAGTGGAACATAATGCAGTTTCGTATAATAATTTCGAGGAATCTACCAATTATCCCCAAAGTCGTTCCATGAATGCATATGTGCTCAAACATAATTTATATTATTTAATACTTGTCTCACGATGTAACAATAGTCGGGATTTTCGGTCGTTACAAATTCTCCCCCCTTAAATAGGATTCGTCCTCGAATCCTTTCCGTGGCTTAACTCGTAGATTTTTCCTGGTCGAGGATATTTGTGTCTCTGACTATCCTTATCTTTCTTAATTTTCCTTCTGGTCTTTTATTCGAGATCTTAATACTAAAACCTCTGGAAATCTTTTGTCATACTTGTGCCTACTACTCCAAAGTTCATGTGCCTTAGTGAATAATATCTTGAGTTCTTAACTGAAAGGTAATTCCTTAATCTTACTCCATGATCCTCTGCTCAATACTCTACATTTAGCATCACACTACCCCTATCTCTTATGCATCACATAATTTTATTTTCTAAAACTTCCAACTATATTCAACATCCTTTATCTCCATTTATGTTCATGAGTTTTTCATTTCCAAAATTATACCATATTTGTAGTCTATCCTCTTACTTATCTTAGTTCCATTCTTATTTTCCAACCCCCTTAACACCTATTGCCATGACAATAATAACTTTTAAATATCCTTAGGAACTTCTGTTACTTTTCATGTTTAAGTATTCCCGAAACTTCCAACTATATTCAACATCCCGTGATGATTTAATTAACTAAAATTATGGCTAGCTACTTCTCAGAGATCACAAGAGTCAAAACATAATAGAAATTTGGTTCTAATCCAATGCTGAGAGAAACAAAGTATTTTTTATAGTTCCATCTCACCTTGCCGGTTCTTCTTTCAAATCTTATGGTTACTGTTCTTTTCATCTTTTGTCATACTCCATTATATGCCTGAAACTTCTATAATATAAAGGTTTGATATCCTTCATAGGTTTATATGTTTTATGGGATAACTTTGAGGTTAATATCATGGTCCATCTCTGCCGTCGTGATCTATCAAGGGTTGGGAGGGTGGGGATCGATCTTGACGCCTTCATGTTTGCTAGTTTTAGCTCCCACACTAAGATACTCCCACTAGGTACAATCTGAGTTGTCTCATTTTTCAACTTCACCCTTGATTCGCTACCCAACTATCGACTATATTACCTCTTATCATGAGCCTTCTCTAGAATTATGCTCTCTAAATACTTCATCATATTGCTTTTATGCCCCTTTCTACTAGTTTTTGTTTGCTTAACCCTCATAAGTCTTTATTCTCTCTCAAAGTTGCTTCCCGTAGCTTCCTTTATAATTTATTTTCATAACTTATTCTTCAGTTCTATATTATGCTTCCCATGATTAATGATGGCTTACTCTAATTGATTACTTCCTACGTTTCTGCTCTTTTCTGTTGTTATAGGCTACAACTACACCGTATAATCTTACTATTCAGGCTAGTATTCTTTGCTAACTTCCAATTATCTCCCATCTCATAAATCTGTCCTTTTTAAACTTTCAATAATCTCTATTAACATTGCACCAATCTATGGATTCCCATAAGTATTTCTAACTTATCCATTTGGCTTAAGTCGGGTTATTTCTTTTCTATCTCTTAAATTCTTCTTAGTTTTTCTCTCGGTGGCCATCATTCTATGTTTTCTATTTATGGCTTAGGTCAAATCTTCATCGAATTTCCTTACGGTTATCTTTCTCTCGGCTGGTATAGGGTGGAGTAGGAATCTTCGTCTCAATGGGTGTCAGCGTCATTGTTTATAATATTTTATTGCCCTGGTAGAGTCTATTACTCATGTGATAGGTATGAGATAGACTCTGTCATGATCACTTCTTTGACTGGTATGGCCGAGAGATGAAGATCTTGATAAGTCAGATCTTATTATATTGATTTCTTTGGTTAAAGTAACTAATCACTTATATTTAAGTCTTTCATTTTACTTGCTCACGGATCTGAGTTTAGGTATCTATAACTTCTACATCTTTTGTGATAGCTTGGTTTTTACTGGAAACTCCACTGACTAATCCTGATCTTTACTTCTCTTCTTTTTCTGACCATTTTCGCTATTCCAGGGAAACCTTTCTATCTATAAGAAATACTAATGGCTATTGGGTCTACCTGAAGAAGCTTTCCAATAAGAAAAGGAATTTTAGTAAAAAAAAAAGGAATCTTTCTCAGGTTCACTCAACAATTTACTCTTGTTCAAACTTGCTATATGTACTCTTTACTATTACTAGTTCAAGTATTTCCTTATCTATTTGTTTCTATAACTTGGCCCATAGTCGCTTCTGATTACTTAAGCATCTGCATTTTACCTTTTACCTTTTACCTTTCTTTCTAGCTTTTCTTTCTCTTTCTACTTTCCTGGATGGGCATCCTTAGAACTTTACTATATCTTTTTGTCTCTTACATTCATTTATCTATGACCACTCAAACATCTATGCATCTTTCCTTACTTTCTTATAGCTTTATTTTTCCCACTTCCTTAGATAAATTTTCTTAGTACTTATAATTTATAGTTTTTATAACTAAACTTAATCTTCTGCTAATAATTCAGGATGATTTCAAAAAGATCTATCAAAGAATATTACTGCTTTATAAGGAAAGATATTCGAATAGTCTAGGAATTCTTACTAACTTGTCTATAGAACTTTGAGGAAGTACTCGAGGATTATATACTGGAGAGGTAGTGCCTTACATACCAGTACCCTGGGCATACTACGTATACAATACCCCAACACTCTGCCCACTGCAGTCACTAACTCCCTAGACCATGCTCTGATACCATCTTTGTAACATCCCCGATCCCGGAGATGCTATCGTCATGGAATAGGCCATACTATTCCCCTGAGCCTCTGACTTACTGACTCTATACATCATTATTAACTCATCTCAATCATAGTTCAAACATGGGACCATTGTCCAAACATATTTTAACATATAAGCACTACTTGACTCATGTCATGTACTCAACAATTCTTTATAATATAACCATGGCAATAAAACTTAACATATTACAAATAAAATTTTTACTATACAATATGCAAAATGCATGACTTTATATGACCTTGACTGAACTGTAACTCAATTTGGTGGACCCGGATCCTCTAGTGACTGCCAACAGTATCCGTCCTCTCAGCGCGTCCTCCGGGTATCCTACAAAGCAAAGAAACTGGAGGGGGTTAGACCGTTTGAACGATCCAGGTGAGTGGATGATTTAAAATAAAAACTAAATACTATAATGAAAATGTTTAATTTAAAAAACCAAGGTTCTTTCATAAAATCAAATTATATAAAATTCCTTTTGCTTGTTTGAAAACTCTAAACTATTTTAAAAAAACTTATCTGCAATCTCTTTTATAAAGCTTAACTCTAAAACCTCCTTTTGAAAGTCTGGTCCTGTAAACTTATATATGAAAGATCTATTCTGAAAACTATTTCTGAAATGTCTGTTTTTTGAAAACTGTTTCGAAGATTTGTTCTCTGAAAACTATTTTCTGAAAACCCGATACCTAAAACCGATCCGTCTCTGAAAAACTTGACTTATGGGGGTGTTACGTATCGCCGTCCCCCCATACGCCTAACTAGAGCCAGGAGTGCAAATCCATGACTTTGGGGCGTTACGTATCACCGTCCCCTAAAGCATGCCACTTATGTCGCTAAAACTAGTGGTTTTGGGGCGTTACATATCATCGTCCCCCAAGCCACTGAACTAGAATTGGGGGTGCAGATCTATGCTACTCTCCAAGCTCTAAAACTAGGATCTAGGGGTATATGTCATCCATAGTCCTGAATTAGGATCTAGGGGTGTTACGTATCGCCGTACCCCCAGTCATCTGCATGTGCACATGTCATCCGTCAATTTCATGTCTGTATCAAGTTGCATACTGAGGTGGGTTTTCCCTCATGCCTCGAAAATATAAAACTATGATTTGAAAATATTTCTTTTCTAAATCATTTCTCAAAACATGCTCAACAAAATATAATGCAAAATAAATTTGGCTAACACCATAAATGCAGAAAATGTAAGTTTAATATTTAAAACCATCATAAAGTAAAATCAACTTAAGAAAAAGTGTGTCCACTCAAAGGTTCGAATCTGGATGGTATTACTCGCTTGTTGAAAAAATTCTGGTTCCTGCGATGATCTACATTTGATAACTAGATTAGAAATGGACTAAGAAATGTACCACGAAATCAGGCTAAATTTACTTATTTTAAGTGGTTGCTATCACTCCGATAGGTATCATACTTATATCAAGATGTAATATATGTATACGAGCTAATACAAGACCCTTAAGGTGGTCTCTCACATGCTAACCAGGACGGTTTAAAACTAATTTAGGGAAGTTCTGGTCTTTGCGTCATGACGCAAAGCCTTACGCGTCGCGACGCGCGCCATTCCAGGTCACGTCGCAACACAAGTCTTTACGCGTCGTGACGAATCCATTCCAGAAATGAATCTCAAGAATTCCCCAATACGGGTCGCGAAGCAAAACCTTATGAGTCGCGATGCTGACCCTTTTTCTAGGATTTTGACTTACTTCTTAAAGTCTATCTTACACCAAATGAATCACCAACACTTCTATATCAAACTTATTACACAAACAACTCCAATAAAATTCAAATTCTCATATTCTTTACCAAATTATCATGCTCAACAATCCTTTATTCTTACTACCCTTGTTTTATAGTTAAATTCTTAAGGTTCTCAAAATTTGAACACTTAGTTCTATCATCAATTTATTTTCCTACCAAATGCAATTCTTAATATGCTAATAATCTTATTCCATCATCATATTCTCAAAATCCAACAGACCAAGTTTTGGGTCAAGTGGGTCTTACCTCTTTTATTATTATTTCATTCATTTTCTAAGTTTCCCATTATTGCTATGAATTCTCTCTATTTCTTATTTCCTCTTATTTCTCTCTTCTTTTCATTATCTTCTTATTAATTCTTCTTTTTCTTCGTTTTCTTCTTCCTCACGCCCCTCTCTCTTTCTTTACAAAATTCCCATTTTTGTTGGGATGAAGAAATAATAGCTCATTTTTATACTAGGGGCCATTTATAATTTTCATTTTTGAAGAATTATGTAGAAACTTTATGAAACTTGAAGAATTATATAGATATGTCCGAGTACTGTTCATCTAAAATTTTAACTTGTATTTTTTTACATATTTTTGGTTTGATTTTAGAAATATGTTCAATTTGGAATTTGTAGGGCTCGATCTCAGATTTCCAGTGATATAAAATTCATAAGAATCGAAGTTCGTATGAGAAAGTTACGACCCAAATACCATGGGCTATTCGAAATGGAACATAATATAGTTTCGTATCAGAATTTCGAGGAATCTGCCGATTATCACCAAAGTCATTCCATGACTGCATATGTGCTCAAACATAATTTATATTATATAATACTCGTCTCATGATGTAACAGTAGTCAGGATTTTCGGTCGTTACAAACTTGTCATATCGATCCATATTCATTCATAGGTACACACCCAAACCATTTTAAACTCATCCGTCAAAAGAAAAAGAAATTCGAATATAAATAATATACAAAAAATCACATGCATCATCAGAAATGAAGAACATGGCACATGTTCTTTACACGAAATCAAATACAATACCACAACGAAAACTTAACACAAATTTATACTATATATTTCGTCCACAATACAAAACGATACTCATTTATTTCACACCATGTCATTCTATATCATATATCTATATGACATCAATATCAAAGTTTACATTCATACATATCCCATCGCACATACAATTTTGTATGGATGACCACATAGCACACATAACCATCATTATACCCATAAGATCCATGTCTAAATATAAACTTACATACGCATTCTCATAATGAACATAATCTTTTATATCAACCAATACATCCATTGTCACAGCCAGAAGTGACAAATAATCTACACATGCTCTTATGATGTCGATAGTCTGAAATTTGTCAACCTCTGTCATTATTCAAAAAGAAAACGTAAAACGATCTCTTTCAAAAACCATTTCGAAATACATTTGAAAAACTCTTTTACTCTAAATAAAATCAGTTTTTAAAATCCATTATCAAACATTCATATCGAGCATCCAGCATAACTCAACTGGACGAAACATAAAAAAGCACCCAAGCCCGACGCGCACACAGATCAGACAATGAATGAAACGATCCCTTATTGATAGAGGGTCGGGTTTGTTGGTTACTATAATTAGTCCCAAGGAAAGATTAAGCAATAGAAATACAATAATCATACATGCAAAGCTTGAAGGATGGCGGAAACATACTTACAAAGCTATGTGACGAAAATGGTGATGAGGATCCTTGAGCCTCCAAGGATGAAGTTTCGGCCAAGCAAGAAGATGGAGAGAAGCTTCAAATCTTTGAGTATTCCAAGCTCCAAATGCGTTTCCCTATCACCTCTTTTGTTCCTTGCTTGTGCTAGCAAAATGGAGAATGAGAAAACAATTTTCTGCCTTTGTTTATGCAGCTCAAGGCGTGAGCAAGAGAGAAAGAAGAGGAGAGTGTTTCACTTTTAATTTTGTTCCCTTTGCATGCCAAAACCGTGAGACACAAAGGAAATGAAAAGTGATATGATATCTAATACCAAAAGAAATTTTTAATGCAAAAAATCCTTCAAAACCTTGCATGGCTTTCCCTCCAAAATGAAATCCATCATTTGCCATCATTACCACACTTTGAGATTAGAGACAATGTATCATCCCTCAAAGGTGACTAGATACATCCACCATCTATTCGTATTAAGTAATGAGATATCGCGATGTGATTTGCGGATATCACTCGATTCAAAATACGAATGTGTCCGCAAGCACTTTCGGGCTCGGTTTCGTTAATTCCGAATTAACGAATTTCCGTCGCGACGTGAATTAAATAATTACGCCTTGCGAAATTACTATTCAGTTCGCTAATGAATTAATTCTAAATTAATTCGTTTGCCCGAATTAAAATCCGATTTTAATTCCGCGTCGAAATCTAATTTCGTTTAATAATATATCGAATATATTATTTTATCGATTAATTCCAAATTAATCGATCTCTCTCTCTCTCCTAATAAGGCATTTTATCCAAGATAAAGTTTCTCCGCAATTAATCCAAGATTAATAAGGTTCGAATCAAACGTCATAGGTGAATCTTCAGGAAGCGACCCAAGAGATCTCCGGATATGTTGGCAGTAAATACGGTCGTTGGATAATCCAAACACGTACGTACCTCGTACTACGTCTTTACTTTTCCGATTCACAGACAAGGTTGGCTTCTAGCAAAGCGCCATGCCTACCCAATTCTCCAGAAATATTCTTACTGGAATATAAGATCTTTATCAAGCGTAGTATACCGCAGTATCGCGTATATCGATCCAGTATCGGACGATCACATGTTAGGCCTGGGGCTGGAGATGTGTCTGCCCCGTACGAAACATATATCGGATATCAAACAAACAACTAGTCTCTTTAAATCGGACAATCCTGACCTGGTCATATTGTCCCGACGGTTGCAACCTTTTATAGAGGACTAGTTCTGTATCCTGCGTGATCATCATCTCCATATGTCTGAAGTGATACTTCCATCTTGACATCACATCCAGTACACTACGATTCTCGATAAACCCAGAAGAGGCGTACACAGAACCGGTTAAAGCCCTGAACCACCAAAACCAAAGTTTACCGATTGTCGCAAGTACTAGCGATGTAAGTCTCAGGTTAAGACCATATACACCTACCCTGATGCGGCCTCCCATAGACACGCAGACATACTACCAATGGGATTCCGTGGGGTCTATCCAGAGCGAAGCTGTTTTCCGTACCATCGGTAAAACACAACCTCCTACCGCACTTGCATAAGTATCCAATACTTAAATATATGAGAACTATGCCGTTGTGCCATCACAACTCGCACAAGTGCAATACTAGTCTATTCCGCATTATCGATGTCCGATCTCGATAACACGCCGACTAGGGATATTAATGATTAAACCTTTTATATTGATATTGTCTCATATCATCTCAATACGGAACTAATCATATGGACTTTTGCCATTAATAATCAAAGTAAATAATTTTACAAAACGGCAAAAGGGCAATTTCATTATCGCATAGTTAATTTTGTACAATAATACAATATCATTTACAAAACAGTGACGCTATGGGTCATAATGTCCAACAATCTCCCACTTGGCCTATAGCCAGTCACTCAAGCATCTAATACCTGAACTATGTACATGTCGTTCAAACACTTGCTGAAGAACAGCTTCGTCAGCGGATCTGCAATGTTGTCATCCGATGCGACCTTCTCGACTTTTACATCGCCACGATGTATAATCTCCCGAATCAGATGGTATCGCCGAAGAACATGCTTGGATCGTTGATGAGACCTTGGTTCCTTAGCTTGTGCTATAGCCCCGTTATTGTCACAATACAATGGTACGGGCTCAGCAGCTAACGGAACTACTCCTAATCCGATTAGGAATTTTCGGATCCAAACTGCCTCCTTTGCTGCTTTCGATGCAGCAATATACTCCGCTTCAGTTGTTGAATCGACAACAGTATCTTGCTTGGAAGATTTCCAGCTCACTGCTCCGTTATTCAAACAAAAATGTACCCGGATTGCGACTTGAAGTCGTCTTTGTCGGTTTGGAAACTTGCGTCGGTGTACCCAGACACCTCAAGTTCTCCACCTCCATAAATTAAGAAAGTATCCTTGGTTCGTCTAAGATACTTAAGGATATTCTTACCAGCCACCCAGTGACCTTGACCTGGATCGGCCTGATAGCGACTGCACATGCTCAAAGCATATGACACATCAGGTCGTGTACATATCATGGCATACATGATCGATCCGATTGCTGAGGCGAACGGTATCCGACTCATGTTATCTCTCTCTTCTTTAGTTTTAGGACACAAGTCCTTAGACAGAAGAATACCAAGTGACATTGGCATCAATCCCTTCTTGGATTGATCCATGTTGAATCGCTTCAACACTTTGTCAATATATGTACTCTGGGTGAGTCCAAGCAGTTTTCTAGATCTATCTCGTAGATTTTTATTCCCAGAATAAAGGCTGCTTCTCCCAGATCTTTCATGGAGAATTTTAATGAAAGCCAAGCTTTCACCGACGTTAGCATGGGAATGTCATTGCCTATTAGCAATACGTCGTCGACATAAAGGACAATAAAAGTCAGTGCTCTCCCACTAACCTTCTTGTATACACAAGGGTCATCATCGTTTTGTACGAAATCATATTCTTTAATGATCTCATCAAAACGCTGATTCCATGACCGTGATGCTTGCTTCAATCCATAAATGGATCGATTTAACTTACAACCTTGTTCGCAAGTCTAGGTACGATAAAACCGTCAGGTTGTTGCATATAAACATCCTCCAAAAGGTTTCCGTTAAGGAAAGCGATTTTAACGTCCATCTGCCATATCTCGTAATCGAAATATGCAGCTATTGCAAGCATTATCCGAATGGATTTAATCATGGCAACGGGTGAGAAAGTTTCATCATAATCAATACCATATTGTTGACGATACCCCTTTGCTACAAGCCTAGCTTTGTACGTTTGAACGTTGCCATCCATGTCGGTCTTCTTCTTGAAGATCCATCTGCATCCAATAGGCTTTACGCCTTCTGGTGCATCAACCAGTGTCCAAACTTGGTTGGCATACATGGAATCCATCTCGGACTTCATGGCATCTTGCCATAAAGCGGAATCAATATTATGTATTGCTTCCTCATACGTAGTCGGTTCATTATCCTCAATAAGATTAATATCTACATGAGGCGAGATCAGGAACCCATACCTCTCAGGTACCTTCCTGACTCTCTCCGACCTACGCGGTCCTTGTGTATCTGAAGATTGTGGTACAGACTCATCCTGGATGGTCTGTTTATGTTCCGTCGTTGATTCATTGCCAGGAACAGTATCACTACGATTTTCATCGAGCTCCACTTTCCTCCCACTTACCACTGCATCTAGGAATTCCTTCTCAAGGAAAAATGCATGTAGAGCAACAAACACTTTGTTCTCTTGTGGGTGATAGAAGTAATATCCTTTGGTTTCCTTAGGATATCCCACGAAAAGGCATTTATCTGATTTGGTTCTAGTTTGGTACCTTCCAAACGTTTAACATATGCCCAGCATCCCCAAATCTTCAGGAAAGAGAAACCTGGTTTCCTTCCTGTCCATTTCTCATATGGAGTCTGTTCAACAGACTTTGACGGAATCTTATTCAAAATAAGTACCGCACTGGTTAATGCGTATCCCCAGAAGGATATTGGTAGCTCAGTTTGACTCATCATCGACCTTACCATGTCTAACAAGGTACGGTTTCTCCGTTCAGACACACCATTTAATTGTGGTGTTCCAGGAGGAGTCCACTGTGAAAGAATACATTTTCTTTCAAGTAATCTTGAAACTCATAACTTAAGTATTCGCCACCACGGTCCGACCGCAATGTCTTAATACTCTTACCTGTTTGTTTTTTCTACTTCGTGTCGAAACTCTTTGAATTTCTCAAAAGTTTCCGACTTGTGTCTCATTAGATACACATAACCATAACGAGATGCATCATCCGTAAAGGTTACGAAGTAATGATATCCACCTCTAGCCTGGCTAGACATGGGCCCACATACGTCACTATGAACAAGGGCTAACAGTTCTGTGGTACGTTCACCTTTACCACTAAAAGGTGATTTAGGCATTTTGCCTAAAAGACAAGATTCGCAGACATCATATGAATTAAGATCAAATCCGTCCAAGTACCCACTCTTCGAAAGTGTGGATATGCGAGTCTTGTTTATGTGTCCTAGACGACAATGCCACATGTAAGCTTCTTTTTTTAGATTACTCCTTTTGAGCCTTTTGTTTGTTATTTTAGGAGATTCATTTATATTCAAAATATAAAGGCCATTTTTGCTACAGCAGTGCAAATTTCTGCATCATTTTTATATAAATAACACCCAGTGTTTCTAAATACAAAAGTGTACCAATGCTGGGTTAACAAAGATACAGATATGATATTCCTAGTCAAACTAGGTATATAATAACAGTTCAAAAGTTTAAGCATATGCCCCGAGGGCAATTCCAAAACAAAATCCCTACAGCCAAAACAGCAGCAACTGGAGTTCCGTTTCCGACTCGTAGGTCAATCTCCCCTGAAGTCAGCATCCTGCTATCCTGCAGATCCTGCAAATCAGTACAAATATGATCAGCACAACCAGAATCAAAAATCCAATTTTTAAAAATAGAAGTAGTCATATTTATCTCAATAACAAACATACCAGAGGCTAGTGCCTTGCCTGCCTTGATATCCTCCTTGTGTCCTTTGCCCATTCGGCAGTCACGTTTCCAGTGACCCTTCTTGCCGCAGTTGAGGCAGACATCTTGAGATTTGTCCCTTGGCTTCCAGAAGCTTTTGTCGACTTGCCTTTAGCCTTTTTCTTATGTTTCTTCTTCCTCACCCCTCCAGTAGCTTTGGGCCCAGCCTTTGGCCTCTGAGAGGTCGATGTAAAGTGCGCCTCGCGCTTGCCCCCTTTATGGAGTTCTTTTTCAGACTCCTTCAAAATGGATAACAGCTCTCCAAGAGTGTCATCAGTATCCATCAACTTATAGTTGATTATGATTTGTCTCCAAGTATCAGGAAGTGACTGTAAGATCAAATCTATGGTCAGCTCAGCCTCCAAGACTATTCCCATATTGGCCAACTCATCAATATCGGCGATCATTTGAGCCCCATGGGCCTCAACTGATGCGCCTTCAGTCATTCGGGCGCGGAGAGTTTCTTCACCAACTCATACCTTTCCATCCGCTTGTTGGAGCGGTGGAGATCTCGAAGTCTAGCCATCATATTATAAGGATCCAAGTCCCTGTTCTGGCGACGAAAGTGTTGAGTCATAGAAGCTAACATAATAGCCTGAGCTGTGTCACAATCACATTGCTGTGAGTTTTCCATAACTCCAGCTCAAGTGGGTCAGTGGGCTTAGGCGGGAGAGGTGTTTTGTATAGTATACAGCATCCTCTCAGCCCCAAGGACTATCCTCAGGTTCATTTCCCAATCAGCGAAGTTTGTCCCCTAAGGACATTGTCACCCATGATGATGTCTCGGACATTTACCTTGCTAGCCATCTTAACTACGATAGTCTAACTATCTAGTTAACGATAAAATGGGTACAGTCAAACTGTTACAAGAAAAACTAACAATGAATTAGTCCAACTAATTTGAATTATTAAACGAAATAATTTGAAAAGACGCGTGAGGCTAAGTATCTGAACGAAATTGCAAATTCCAATACGAACTA